>BPLS01028991.1:0-20188 GCA_019656275.1 Rhododendron kiyosumense | reverse complement strand
TGTATATATATATATATGTATATGTATATATATATGTATGTATATATATGTATATGTATATGTATATATATATATGTATATGTATATGTATATATATATATGTATTTGTTTTCCTGCTGTTATATTGATTGTTCCATGCAGGTTTTGAGCTAGATAAAAATAGGATCTCATAAAACTTTGCTAAAGATTTACTTTCTCATGGTTCTTTTTAGTTAAAAGTTTCAACTTACAACCTATTTAGATGGAGGGGCCCCATTGAAACTCTTCTAGTGATATACACTTTTAATAAATGGACATTAGAAATGCAGAGACCAAAATAAACCTTGGCCAGTCCAAAATTTTAACTTGAAAAGACAAATACACTTGTCATATGCTCTATTTGGATAGATTAACATAACTATAAAGAATGTAGATATGTTGTTGGGGAAAAGCAGAAGAAGGTCTACGTCACGTTGAACCCCATGCAGGAAGGAAAGGAAGAAATGAATCAACTGATGCAAGCAAATATAACACAGTGCTCTTCGATCTTCGGGGTGTATTCGTCTATCCCATCCAGTATAGGAAGTCTGGTCCTCGAAGCCCGTCCAACAGGAATAAATTTCTATGTTACCTAACGGAGGCGGGCTTTCAGAAGTGAAGGGCAAAAAGTCTTAAAACTAAAAAGTTGGAGTCCAATATCGGATCGGAAGAGAAAGAAAGGAGCTTTAGTATACGTAATGGCATAAGCCTGCTTGACTGTGAGGCCAACTGGTCGAACAGAGACGAAAGTCGGCCATAGTGATCCTGGAGTCCCTTGTGGAAGGGCTCTCGCTCAACGGATCAAAGGTACGCCGAGGATAATAGGCTGATGACTCCCAAGAGCTCTTATCGACGGAGTCGTTTGGCACCTCGATGTCGACTCATCACATCCTGGGGTTAAAGAAGGTCCCAAGGGTTCGGTTGTTCGCCGATTCAAGTGGTACGTGAGTTGGGTACCGTGTGGAAGGGCTCTTGCTCAACGGACCAAAGGTACGTTGGGGATAACAGGCTGATGACTCCCAAGAGCTCTTATCGACGGAGTCGTTTGGCACCTTGATGTCGACTCATCACATCCTGGGGTTGAAGAAGATCCTAAGGGTTTGGGTGTTCGCCGATTCAAGTGGTACGTGAGTTGGGTTTAGAACGTCGTGAGACAATTCTGTGTGATCATTGCCACTGATTCAGAAGTCCCACATATGAATCTATGATCCTGTTTTGTTTTGTTTTTGTGTAACTATTATCTGTAACATGACGGATTTTATATCTGTTCTATGAAGTAGTCATTTTCAAATCCAATATGAATATCTGATAAATCTAACCCACATTCGATGTCAAAATCCGTACTTAACACTATTACATCTATTTTTGAGATATTCTCTTACACGCATATGATGAAGGCTCGGCATCTTTCTTGTTTGTTGGAAGATAGAGATCTAAATTGACTCTATTTGGGCGTAATCGTCGTACGCAGTTCCCCTTTAACACCAATTTTTTTTTTTTTTTTTCCAAGTTGCATTTAGAAACAAGTCTGTTCCAATGGTTGCACACAGAGAGAGAGAGAGAGAGAGGGCCTTACCTGGTTTGCCTATGTGAAAGTAAAGAATCGGCTCCAGATATTCAGAGGAGTGTTAGGCTGGGGTTTTTCAGGGTCTCAATTCTTCCGAATTCGGTTCTTTGGGAGAGAACTCAGCTCGCTCATGCCTCTCTATATTTCTGTGTTAAAAAGTTTGTTAATGTGTTTATTAATGATAAAAGTGGGTTCCACAAGTGTCTTAAGAGAATTGGGGAATTCTACTGTGCAATTGTCCACTATGTCCGTTCGGTTATCTGACGGTTTGGATCTAATATCAGCAATAAACAACATCGTTCCGATCTCGGCAATGAACAACGGTTCGAATCTTGATAGTTGGATTCCCCCACCGACCCAGTGACACCAACCACGCCCCTTCCCTTTCTCTGATCATAAAGCCCCTGGATCCCTTTCAACTCTTTGAACGCAATGCAGTGGTACTTGGTTCTGATTCTACCTTTGTAGAATGCCTGGTCGAAGGTCCAGTACAGTAGGTAACAGGCGTGTTTGTTTTGGCTCCTGGGCATCAAATGACCGAACGAACGGTCCAGATTGTGCACAACAGGCCCCCCCGGGTTCCTGTTAAGATACTACAATGAGTTTTTCAACAAGCCTTAGAGCATCTCCCGTCTCCAACCAAGCTCCATAATTCTCTAAATTATATTGAAGGGAGATTTTGTAATCTACTCCTTTTTTCGTTAACTTCTAAATGTCATTGATCGAGAAACATGATCCAATGAGACAGAAAATTTACAGAATTCAAAACGAATAGCAAATTAAACTAGTGAAATATATGGAAGCTTAGATTGGTCACTGGTCTGAGGAAAACTACCACAATCAGAAGATTTTGCTTGTTTTTATCAAAATACAGGTACAAAGTCAGGACTATGGCGCCGTGCTTATGCCAGGGTTACTAACACTCCCAGAAGAGCCACAAGTTCGAGTCTCGCCGATGTCGGGATTGTGGAGTCGTGCTTGCTTATGACATCTAGTACCTAGGTGGTGCTGTGGTGATGGCTTGTATTTCCGGACAGTAGCTATGGCTCGAACCGGACATTCCACCGCGGGTCAGGAGGCCCTTTGGGTGTGACCAAAGGGGTTGCTATGCTGGTCACCCCCTCCCATCCATTTAGAAGATATAAAAAAAAAATGTGTAGCAAGTAAATGGTACAAATGACCATAGAAATAACTTACAGAGATACTGATGATTATCATTTACTCCATTTATACATGAAAATGATATGCAAAATGGCTTGCTTGAAGAAGTTACTCTTTACCCCAAAAAACATACAAATAGTCGGCGTTATATGCTTATATAGTATATACAGCTATATATACACACCGATTCAACCGAAGTGAGAAAGCATGGACATGAAAGGCCTCAAATCACCAAACTGAACAAATCAATCCGGAGCTTAATTGACAGCACGACCATCAAAATTCACCTTATTTATACCTAAATGGAATTTCAAAGAAAGTCTAGGTTATTGTCTACTATCAGTGGCTAAGACGATCCTGCTAAACAATAAGTGAATGGAAAACCTTACCTTTGAAACCCCAGAAACGGAGAGAGTTGTTAAATCGAACCTCGTCTTTCTGAGCTCCCAAAGAACGAATTTTTGGGTTCCCTACGCTCGAATCGGCAGAGAGAGATGGAAGGTCCTCTCTCTTAGTTTGGGCCCCAGTGAGTTCTAAATTGGGCATTATATCTTGTTATGCACGGATTTTCGGAAAATGACGGCTCAGGACCCGTTTTGATAATTAATACTCCCTCCGTCCCAAATTGATTGTCCGGTCCGCAAAACGGAGTGTTAAAAATAATACAATTTTTGCAAGAAAAAATCAAAAGTTTTTCAACAACTTACTAGATATCAATGCGAATTTTTATTTTGTGAAAAAAATTTGAATTTTTTCTTGAAAAAATTGCATTATTTTTAACGCTCCGTTTTGCGGACGGGACAATCAATTTGGGACGGAGGGAGTAGCTTTTAAGAATATATTAAAAATATTTGTAAATAAAAAATATCATTGATGAGTATTAATTATCAAAACACATCAATAACTATCATTTTCGCCGGATTTTTTGGTGCACTATTTATAAGTATTTTACTGTATCTGCGATGTTTTAAAAAAAACAAAAAAGGTACTAGTACTGTCTTATTGTATCCCTTGTTTTTTAAAATCTCATCTTATTGTTGGCTTGTATATATGCACATTTCTTGCTCTTTTCACTAAAAAAATATATATATAGAAAATGCACCACTTTTGTAAAATTTGGGGACTCAAAGAGATTGCACGTTGAGTTTAATTAGCTCATAGCTGACTCTACTTATGGGCCAAATTCATACTCCCTCCGCTTCAAACAAAGAGTCTCACTTTCTCTCATATCATTTTTCAAATAAAAAAATTAATTACTTTTGTGTATAATTTTTCTATTTTTTTCGCACCGTATTAAAGATCTCGATTAGTACTTTCATATGGTGCGAAAAAATTCAAAAAATTATACACGAAAGTAGTTGATTTTTCGATTTGAAAAATGGCACGATTTTTCATGGTGGACTATTTTTTTGGACCGGAGGGAGTAATAGACTTTGGTTCATTGTTAATTGGAATCTCGTTAGTGGACAAACAACACGAAACATCATGGGTACCATTCGAAAACATCGTAAACGGTCCCAAACACCTTAGTTATAAAAACAAAATCAAGCTTGAATGAGCTACTAGTTTGTTTAGCATAGATAAAAAAATCAAAGTTCTCTGAGTTTACTCGTGACAGAATCGACTAAATCTCATTTGAAATCAAGTCGTCTGATAAAAAAAGTTAAGTGTGCAAATTTGTTTGAACCTCATTGTGTTTTCAAACCAAGCAAATAAATTACTCAATTGATTCAGCTTATTTATAAGCCTAAAACTTCTGTATGCAAGAAATTAAACTTATCGCAATATCCCAATCAACCAGATCCTCCATCTGTCCATTCCCAACCCCCCCACCACCCCCACCATTTTATCATCCAAATATTGGGTTCAATTTTCAGCGATAGGTTTTGGCAGTTCTCTAATAAAAGTTGGTAATCTCCTGTATCTTTAATTTTATTTTGAAAGAACATAATTGTTTCCATTCGAACAAATTCAAGAACTACACCTCCCACTAGGCCTTAATGCACTACTTGTGACAAATTGCTCTAAAAATCTTGTTTTAGCATATTGGCTGAGAAATTACTCTAAAAGCCTCTGCAGTCATCAACAAACAATTTGAAATTGTCTCATTGCAGAAAATTTTCAATACGAGTACCTCATGAAGTAGGAAACCAACTCATGTTTGCTGTAAGGTGGCGCACACATGGTTGATAATTGTTTTCAAAATACGAGGACACGAGCAAATACCAACACCGACTCGAAAATTCCGCCATTTTAATACAGCAGCGTCAGAATTTTAGCTGAAATCAACTCTAACACAACTTTTTGAGCCTTAGGGAAGCTTTTCAATTGATGGCAGACCTTTTGCTGCTGCTTCATACTCCTATCTTTTAAGTCACAACGCAACGTCATCCTTTCCAAAGTGGTTACATTTTCAAACAAAAACCTCACGAAACTCCATGGCTTCTTATCGAAATCCGAGATGCAAACAGCTTTAAGGAAAGACACCAAACAAGAAGGCACCCTTTCCAACATGAAACCATCGTCGTTGAAAGGATCGAATCTCTAAAAGAATCAAATGAAACCAATATGTATAGCTATGAACAAAAAGGAAGAACAATCATGAGGACAGGAATAAGCCAGAGGATAAGACTGAATGTCTCCTATCCACAGACCAGATTGAACTACGTTGTCCGGGGCATGCATTTTAAAATGGATGACAATGTTGCAGACCATTTTGCATATCTTTTCAGCTCAACACAGGCGATCTCCACTTCCAAAGCAGCTAATCAAACACATAACCAGGCATTTATCTAACCTATTCTACAACAGGGAAAGAAGCACATTCATTTGACATCTGCCTGTTTAATTAATATGTCCATGGAAGCGGCTTAGAATTTCTCATGCTTCCCGTGAAGGAGATTCAAAATCGCGTCCTGTGTGTTTATACCAGTACAATATCCAGCATTGAAGTAATTCCCAAAAAAAAAGGGTAGAAAAGACAATTCATGTTTAGCTCTATAAGTTCCATCTGTTTGAAGGTTTAACCAATGCAACTACCTACCAAGTAGTACAGTCGTATTCTACTCCAAGTTATATCAAATCGCAAAAAACATTGAGCTTGCTGAGCCATATTTTACATGCATCGATCGGGCAGGCCACTTTTTCCTCTATTAGACTCTTGAAGCTTTATGAATCCTGAAACCCCAAACGGACTCTTCAAGAAAGGATAAAAGCATATGCTGCACTGTTAATAAAGACCGAAGTAAGAATCATTTGAAGCCAATATAAAAGATTGGACAATGTAAAGGCTCACCAATCTAATTCCCCTAAATGGATAGGCCCTTGACATAGTTAAATGGTTTTGGACTTATATCATTTGCCTTCTAGTTCCATAAATCCTCTGAAAACCCACGATACAAGCACACAAAGAAATTCTATCCTAAATTCCCAGTTAACTGCAGGAGTAAAATCACATATCTCTTTAAACTGACCCAATGCTACGGTATTTGTTTGTTTACTCGCTTACATGAATAGGATTTCCAATGGAAAAAACACATAACCTACAAGGCTACTACCTATGAAACTGCCCTCCTTTCGATGGTTATAGAGAGTTACGATGGTTACAGAGACCGTGGCACAATTGCTGAACGATACGAAGTGACAAGTCTACGTGAGAGTAAAGAAAACTTTAAATCAAACAAGTTTCTTTCTCCGAAATTTCATGGCACCCAAACATAAAACCAAAGCAGATTAGTCGTGGGGTTTGAAAGAATCATAGTTCAGTTGAATCTCAATCAAAGTAAACATTGAAACTAGAAGGGATAACAAACAACATATCCAAAGATAATATGCAAAAAAGAAAGAAATTAAATATCAAGTGGACCACTTACAAAGAAGGCAAAAGGTATCAATGACATAAAACTCAAAAGCACAATTTATAATTTCACAGTAACATAAAAGTGAGTCAAAGATAACGCGAACAAGAAAAAAATTAGATATCAAGCGGAACAATTACAAAAAAGGCAAAAGTTATCAATGACATTCAACGTAACAGCACGATAAATTAATTTCACATTAAGACATCCAAGCGTGAAAGCCCTTACCTTTGTCAAATATTAGATACAAATAGAAAGAGATACTAACAGGTTAACCGAACAAAAATACTACAGTAATTCCGAAAGATGATAAAGTTGAATCCACATGAACCCTGCTAACTCAAGTCAGGATTCACGAAGACAAAGTTAAAAGTGGCATAACTAAGACAATTAAACACACAGGTACAGGCCTTTGATTAGGTTCCTGGAACAAATGTGCCTCGAGTTAATATAGGAATGATTTCTCCAATTACTTGATTCAGAACCTGCTGCTCCCTTCAACCCTCAAATTCTAGGTTTTTGCGCAACTGAGGAGGTTGAATCCATTCATTCCGCCCTTTAGCAGCGACCCAACCAGCATATGGGGAACCCTCAAGAGCGTGGTTTGTGCCATCTTCCATTGAATAAAATCGCAACGTCCCATCAAAAGCATGGTAATCCCATCAAAGGCATGGTAATAGACCTTGTTTGTCATTTCTCCTGATGCTGAAACGCAGAATGAGGAGGTACGACCAAGAAACAATGCTTGATTTCCCCGGCAGCTTGTTTCGGTAACCCAGGCCGTTCGAGAGCGACAAAACCTGAACAGGCGACATTGGCCATTGTCATTGCCTCGTAAGATGGGATTGTCCAAGTTGGCAAAAAGGAGCTGTCCGTTGCATACAAACAAGTGATAACTTCCCCGTAAAAACCTCAAATTTGAGTTAGTAGATATAAGACTCCATTCGCGGTTAGCAACACTAAATGCTGCAAGATCACCATTACCATAAAAGAGACAATAAAGGAATCCACCGGCAAACACCACGCCTTGTATACCATAGTGCTGTCCTCGAACGCTTGAGTGGTCCATGACATATCACGAGGACGACAGGTGCTGATTGTAAGGCAATAGTCATAATCACGAACAACAAAGAAAACACAGTCAGGGAAACAAGGATCGGAAGAAAAGGCGGCTACATGGACTCGGCAGTCCGCTTGGATGCCGTGGTTTAAATCAGGGAGAGTGATGATTTGCTTGGTGAAAGGCGAAAACAAGAAGTAAGACGTGACAGACTCCAGCGCAAGGGGGGTTTTTGCCGCGAGAAAAGCAGCCAACCGTGGTTTGAAGCGCGGATTTTGGGGACATAACGGCCGCGGTTATCTTGCCCGATAACTTGATCCACAGAATAGGGCTGCTTGTGGTGTGACGGGTCAAACAACTTGCACACCAACACCATGGGTTCATCAAGCAAGAACCCATCATCATTCCAGAGGTAGTTCAGCAGCCACGGGAGTTTTTCAACATTATCATCCTCATGAATTGGAATTGGTGGAGGAGGAAGTAGCCTTCCCCAATTCTTACAAACCGACCAGAAACGGATTCGATCGAAAGAGTAGAGTGCTGTAGCGTTTCGTTTCGCAATACGCTCTTTTTTACGAGCTTTTTTTACGAGCTTTCAGACTTTTTGAAGCCATTGATATACAGAGATACTGGTCTACAGAAACCTCTACGCCCACGAATTGGAGGTGATCAAATCCCTACAAAAGCTTCTTACTAATCACACGCCTTGTTTTACTTTTAGGGACTCCTGTCTCGAAGCATGTGAAATTAGGGCTTTGGATGCGTGAAAATTGAGATTAGGGATGTCAAACGGGCCGTGCCGGCCAGGCTCGTTTAGCTTCATGCCAACCGTAATTTCGTGATGTGCCGTGTCAGCCCATTACTTAAATCGTGTCATGCTGTGCCGTGCCATTTTCAATCGCGTTGTGCCGTGCCGTGCCCATTTACTTTAATCGTGTCGTGTCGTGCCGTGCCGTTTTTCAATCGTGTTGTGCCGTGCTGGGTTCATTTACTTAAATCGTATCGAATTTGTGCCGTGTTGGGTTCATTTACTTTAATCGTGTCGTGTCGTGCCGTTAAGACCGTTTTGATCATAACTTTCTATGTGTTTTGAATCGTGATGTGATTTTGGTGTCATTAGAAAGCTGACTTCAAGACCTCGAAATCGATATATAATTTACATATTTTCGATTTCGGATGAAGAAGTTATGACCGTTTGAAGTTATGATCGTTTGAATTTCAGTTAGTTAGAGGAGGTTGAATGCCCAAAAAAAAAAGTTAGAGGGGGCAAAGTGCACGTGAGGCTTAGTTAGAGGGGGTTAACTATAGTTTACCAAAATATATCAATGAGTTCTTTTAGCTTATGAAAAAAATTTAAATTTTTCCTCGAAAGAAATGCATTATTTTTGAGAAATATTATGGGACAAAGGGACTACTTTCTTGATCCAAATTTAGGGTAAAAAAAGGTAAGGGCTGAGATGCTCTAAATCCTCTATTTTACAACTCCTTGGATACAGGCTTAAGAACCAAGCTAATCAAATTCTAGTTTCTATTCAGTTCATTAAACATTTGGTAGAACACATTTGATTAGAATTTGGAGATGCTAAATTTATAAAACAAAATTAGAATATATCATTGTTCAACTCGTTTATGTTATGTTGATAGACTATTTAATTCAATCTTCCGAAGATTGGCTCGATATTCCCTCGACTAAAGCTTTTTTGAAATTAATAGATTGCCGAGTAAACGAATCAAGTTGGAACACGTGCTATCAAAAATACTGTATTCAAACAAATAGACCCTTCCCAGAAGCACAACTGGGGTCTTCGTGGTCCAAGATGATAAAACCATCAGTAAGAGTAAAACGTAAGCATGAGAATTTTGAAAACAAATAGACCCTTCGGATATGTGGCTGTACAGAAGCATTTCTAACAGATTGCTCAACAAATATTGTTTTTGCAAATTTGTCAATAAAATTGCTCTAAGACGGCATTCCTCAACAAAAAATTTACAGAAATTTAGCACAATATCTTGGATCAGCTTCGAAGGAAGAAGATAAAATTTCTTCACCATTCCCGTTGCAGCGAAATTACAGGAAGATGAGTACCTTAGGAAACCAACTCACGCGACTAGTGAACTCATTCTCAGGAACTGTTTTCAAAATACAAGGAAACTAGCAAATAGCAAGGGGTACTCGGACATTCCAGCATTCTAAGTTTCTAACACAGCAATATTATAAAAGGATACAATCATACAAGTTTAGGTTGTAGTAACCTCAATAACACAACTTTTTGAGCCTCTGGGAAGCTCGTTCAGTTGACTGCTGACCTTTTGCTGCTGCCGCTTCAAATCTTGTGAGTAGATACGCAAAGTTAGCCTTTCCAACACTGTCGCATTTTTTAGCAAAAACCTTATAAAATGCATCTCTACCGGCTCCTTATCGAAATCAGCAATGCGAACAGTTTTGAGGGAAGATGCAAAACAAGAAGGTACTCTTCCCAACATCCAATCATCCTCGACGAAAGGGTTAAAGCCCTGAAGAATTAGATGAAACCAATACAATGACTGTCAGTGGATATCAAAAAAATATTCTTGAGTATGGGGATAACCCAGAAGATCAGAATGAATGTCCATCAGATGAACTGTGCTGTTCGGGGGCCATGTTGAAAAAACGGATGACAAATATGCTTTTGGGATATGAACATTTTTTTCAAGACAAATGTGACTTGTAAAATCATGCAGCTGCTACTGCAGGATCAAATTGATATTTTTTCTTCATAGGGACCCTTGTGGGGTCCCCCCACGGGCTTGAACAGTATGGTTCAATCCACCAAGTGGACTGGAGACAAACCAGTTCCTGTAGATACGTACCTCCTGAAAATTAAGAGACTCTAGCTTAGGCGAATTTTCTAGAAGGTCGATCATAACTCCAAAGGAATCACCAAAAAGTTCTGAATGCAGCTCCAAGTGGGTCATATTGTAAAATACAGGAAGACGGTCCAAGAGATTTGCAACGGGCGTGAGGTACTTGGCACCAAAAAAACACACCAACAAATTAGTACTGTAAATGTTTAATTTTCGGGTGAGCCACAAACATAAGCAAGGTAGTGTTAACTAAACAACTCCAGCTTTTCCATATTGATAATGCAACTTAAATAAGCTAGCATACCTCTAGCGTTTGACTTGTAACCGTAAGTTTCTTAATATTGGAAATCCCAGTAAGTAACCCGAGCACTCGAGGGGTAACGTCTTGCTCCGGCAGATCTTCATATAAACAAATAGATGCCTCAACTAATAAAGATAGGTCATATAGACGAAAGTCAACTATTAGGCAACAAAAGCAATCAAGATGGATAAGATTTGCAGCGTAAATTTTGGTCACACAACTGAGGACATCCTCAGGCCATAAAACCTCGTAGTTATTGTCAATAGTCAAGCTCTTCAGTGAGGGAATGCAAATCATTATAGTCTTTAGATTTTCCCATCCACAGTTCAGCAAGGCCAACTCCTGAAGCACTGGGCAACTAGAGAAAAGATGTTGCGTGGAGTTATCATCTGAAAATGTAACATTCGAAAGTTTCAAGGTCTTAAGGTTCGAGAATTGAGTCGAACATGGAACTTCCAAAACCCAGTACATAGACAATTTCAATGCCACTAGGGATTGACAAGTAAAAAGGCAGCAAGGCAATACAGGCTGCGTTTTCCAAAGTAAAGAAAGATCAAGCTCTTCAATGTTATGCCTTATCGAAGCAGAGATCCATGAATTTATGCGAGAAGAATCCACAAGCTGGTACGAACTTAGAGTAAGACTTTTAATATCTGAACCATCGTGAAGGAGAAGAACTCTTTCCACAAAATCCAAGAAACTTCCATCTTCATTTTCGCCCGCTAGATGGTACGTTTCCTTCAAATCAATGTTGGCAATAGAGGTCCACAAATATTTCCATTTAGTTGATAATACGGAACTTCGTATGGCATCTTTGGTAGAGAGGAACGAGAGGATGTGATGGAGAACATTTTCAGGCAAGCTGCTAATTATATCATTGCCATTGCCGACATTTTGTTGTTCTGAAAGCTCAACGTTTTTGGAAGAATGTGGATGAACAATATCATCCCTCTGTCGCTTTCTCTCTCCCATTTGCAGCCTAAATAAAAGGATTAAGAATCTAAAAGTCATTGATCAAGAGACATGACCCAATGGGATGGAAAATTTACAGAATTCATAACGGATAGCAAATTAAACTAGTGAAAATAAATGGAAGCTTAGACTGCTCTGAGGAAAAAATAATGACGATCAGAAGATTTTGCTTGTTTTTATCAAAATACGGGTACAATGTGTAGCAAGTAAATGGTACAAATGACCATAGCAATAACTAGCAGATACTGATGTTTAACACTTTACTGTTTGGAACCCATAGAAAGGAAAAGAAAATAAAAGAGAAGGAAAATAGGAGAGAGAATTTATTATTCACTACACTTGAAATCCTTATTTTCTTCGCTCTTTCTCTTCCAACCAAACAATGGACCGGATTTTTTTAAATTTTCCTTTCTTTTCCTTTCCTTTCCATGGGTTCCAAACAGAGCTAAATACTTATATATGCAAAATGGCTTGTTTGAAGAAGTTGCTCTTTACCCAAAAAACCATACAAATGCTCGGCGTTATATGCTTATATACAGCTATATATACACACTGATTCAACCAAAGTGAGAAAACATGGACATCAAAAGCCTCAAATCACCAAACTCAACAAATCAATCAGGAGCTTAATTGATAGCAAGACCATCAAAATCCACCTTACTTACGCCCAAACGGAATTTCAAAAGAAAATCTAGGTTATCGCGGATCGTCTACTATCAGTGGCTAAGACGATCCTGCTAAAGAAAATGCGAATGGAAAATCTTACCTTTGAAACCCCAGAAATGGTGAGAGTTGTTAAATGGAACCTTGTCTTTCTGAGCTCCGAAAGAACGGATTATTAGGGTCCCCTAACGCTTGTATCGGCAGAGAGAGAGAGAGAGAGAGAGAGAGAGAGATGGAAGGTCCACTCTCTGTTAGTTTATGTACAATTTTGTGGTGGACTAAGGTGGACAAATAAACGGAAATTCTAATGAGACGTGCTATCCACACAGATATCTGTGCACAGATTTTAATGTGGGGCCCACTATGGGTCTCACAAAAATAATCCGATCCATTCATTAAATGTAAAATATTTTTTTGAGTGTTGCCGCGAAAAATCAACTCAATCCGATATATATAGAGGCTTGATCCAATCATCTAACTTTTCATTCAGATTTTTGGATAATAAAAGGTTAAATGATTGAATCAAGAGCCTATAGGTATCGAATTGAGCTGATTTTTTGCGAGAACCCTTGAAAAAATATTTTACATTTAATGAACGGCTCGGATCATTTGTATGAGACCCATAATGGACCTCACATAATAATCTATGTATGATATGTGTATAAAAAATCTGTGTCAATAGACTTTCTGAATTCTAATAGCAAGGAATATTTACAGTTAACCACGCAAGAAAAACGGATTTAAGTTCATCCTGAATCTCACAAATCTAGAAAAATATCTATAAATTTTTGAAATAAAATACTCTAGTAGAAAAGGCCCCTACGCCATTGTAATTTTTTTTTCCTAGTACCTCTGTAAAATTTGGATTTAAGGTGGCCGCACCTTGAATTTTAGCTAGCTTAGGGTCAGGGTTAGTCGACCCTACTTATGGGCCAAATTCATACTAGTCTTTGGTTTGTCATTAATTGGGATCCCCACCGGTGGACGGACATCAAGAAACATCATGACATAAGAAATTAAATTTCTCTAAATTTACTTGTGAAATAATTGAGTAAATCTCGTTTGAAATCAAGTCACCCAATAAAAAAGTCAAGTGTGAAAATTTGTTTGAACCTATTTATGTTTTCAAACCAACCAAATATATTAATCGATGGATTTTGGCTGAGAAATTACTGTGAAAGCCTATGCAGTCATCAACAAACAATTTGGAATTGTATCAATTTCTTTGTCATCCTTCATTGCAAAATACAAAGAAAAACATGAGCAAATAGCAACACCGACTCGGAAATTCTGCCATTTTAATACAATACAGCAACAATCGATTTTTAGCGTGAAATCAACTCGATAACACAACTTCTTGAGTCTTTGGGAAGCTTGTTCAATTTTTTTTATCGGCCTGGGAAGCTAGTTCAATTGATGGTTGACCTTTTGCACTTTTTGATGGAATGATCAAGCACTTTTTGACATTCTATTGAGCTAAGTTTTCGTGTTTGTACAGCTTGCTAACAAAATTATTACGAAATGAAGGTCGTCGATCCATTTTTGGGACCAACGTACGTGGACATCGCGAGTGGGTATGTAAATTTTCAGCACTCGTGGACTGCTACAAAAATGGTACACAAGTTGATTCAATAGTTTACGTAATATCGTAACAGGACATAAACCATTGTTACCATGAAATAATAACGAGGAAACTGAAAGCAGAAGATATCGCTTTGAATGCAATACGAAAGTAGTTCGAAATCTTATGAATCAGGATCAATAAGTTGCCGATGCACGAGAAAGCCGGTTGCGGCTAAAGCTGATCAACGACAAACCTATTGACCCAACGGTGTGGTTTGTTCAAGTTTGATTCCAAAATTTAACAAGCCATTTCAAGTTTGGCTACTTTATTAGACGAATCAATCTCAGACAATCTCTAATCGAGTCAATTTTGAGTAGTTTCGTTCTTTTAAAGAGAAAATGCTAAGGATTCGACCTAAGGAAGTTTCCTGATTTCCTACAGTTTCAGAATGGATTGGTGACACTATCTTTAAGTAATAACGAAGTTCATGGCAAAATACCAATGTGGTTATGGAACGCAGCCAAAGAAACTATGGAAGATGTCATCTTTCACAGAAACTTTCTAACAGGCTTCGAGCAGTCACCACTACTTTTGTACCTAACTGTTAACATGTTGCAAGGATCAATCCCAGTTCCACCACCGCTTACCATTTTCTATTGGGTAATTTACTAGCCGGAGAAAATTCCACCATCAATCTGCCATAACAGTTCTCTTAAAATGCTTGCCTTGGCTTCGAATAACTTAAGTGGCACATTCTTCAGCGTTTGGCCAATTCTAGCAAAGACCTATCGGTGCTCATTCTAGGTTCTGACAATTTCCGTGGCATTATTCCTCACACATTCACAATCGGGATCCAGGTGATTGATTTATGTCACAATCAGTTGCACGGGCAGGTACTACGATCAATGGCTAATTGTACAATGCTTCAGGCTCTTCTTATTGACAATAATCAGATTAAAGGTCCTTTCCCCTGTTGGTTTCCTGAGTTACAAATCCTTGTCTTACGGTCCAACAGATTTCATGGTGCCGTTGAGAATCCAAAAGGAAATTTGTTGTTTCTAAAGTTGCGCATAGTTGACCTCTCTAACAATGGTTTCTCAGGTAACTTGCCGTCAGATTACTTTTAAACCTGGAATGCAATGAAAATGGTCAAGTCAAAAAAGTGAACATACATGGAGGTGAATGCAAGTTCGAAGCAGCCACAGTATTAGTCAGCAGGTTTTCGAGTATTAAATGACAATATCTCACAAAGGCACACAGTGGTTATTGTCGGAGATTCACAGTGCCTTCGTAGCTATCGATCTATCAAACAACCATTTCAAAGGGGAAATTCCAGAATCAATTGGAAGTCTTAGTGGGCTTCAGGTGTTAAACAATTCCAACAGGATGGCCTTTGTAGTATTAGTTGGGCATGCTTTGCTAGTATTAGTGGGCTGACCACGAGGTATTATGAGGGGTTTTACGAGACTAGCCCTCTCGGATGGTGAAAAAAGGATGAGAACAGAAAGTCTAAATCTCACTATTTTGGTGACAAATTGCAACAGAGAGAAAACCGATCAATTATAATTCTTCATTTTTCTTCATTTTGCAACGTTTCTCACCTCTTATTTTCATCCAAACACGTGATGGGACTCTCATTTATTTTCTCATCATTTCTCACTGTCCAAAATGAGTTCAGAAATTGATGGACTAGAATCTAACTCAATAAGCAGTGTTTGCTCCGAATGTTTGTCCACACTGATGCCTGAGCTTTTGTGAAGTCAAGTTCAATGCTTTATACATGGTTCGAAATTAAGATTCCAAGTGATGCAACCGGCTTTGCGCTAATCATTATCTCTTGGCTTAACAATTCCCTGCACATGAGGGAAACGTGGTACTAAACGTGGAGGCTCGGGGCCAATAGAGGTGCCCCTAAAGGAGAGGTACGGAGTGAGATCTTTTGTCCGAGCCTTGGCCTTGGCCGAACCTAGAAGTTCGTTCCTCAGCCTAGCCAACAAGCGGATGGAGTGAGATCCTTTATTTGAGCTCGGCCCTCACCGAGCTTGAGCGCGTGATCTTTAGTTTATTCCGGCTGATATGGGGGAGAGTCTCTGTCCGACGGCACGGATCACTCCAGCTTAGCCCCAGGCCGTCTCAAGGGGACACATGGTCTGAGCCGTATAGTTCGGCCTACTACACTTTGTTCTAACTAGGGAAAAGGTGCGACATGCTCGCACGTCGTTTTGTGTTCATTGCTCACTTAAAATCGTCCAAAAACCAATATTTTAACCAATATGTTTTTTTTGGAAAAAAAAACAATCCCACTATGTTAGCGCTTCTTACTTGTAGAATACGATCATGTTTGGCTCTTTAATTCGTAGAAGTGCGAGTGACAAGAGCGTTTCTATGGGTAATTATTTCCAACTGGTCCCCATTAGATATATTGATTCGCTAATGCACTGCGTCCACATGTTGGGGAGAAAATTAATGCACGTCAAACATGTCCGAGAGCCAATGGATAAAGGGTTACAAAGTCCACATTGAGAGTCTATGGAAGGCATTAAGCCAAGTAACAGGACAAGATTTTGAAATTATGCCGGACATGACAGGCATGCCGACAGGAGACCTTGAATATAGAATATTTCACTTACAAGCGCATACCCGTGCCTTCATTAGAAGAATTTGGTATTCGATAGCCTAAGTGTGAGCCAAATGCCTATATCTTAAGGTTCGGTGCAACTTGATATTGAGTTTGCAACAACTGAATCGTTCAAATCAATTATGTAGCAATTAGAAGGCATTTGCGAATCCTAACCATCAATCGTCCACAATAAACATAATTTTCAGCAATTAAACATCACATTTAGGCATATGAATTTTCATTGCCAGATCATACCTAAGTGAATTGCCCTCCCTACTATTGACCTGCCTCACAAACAAACTTGAATCACCCCAAAAGGTGTTTGTTTTTTTTAGATTTAAGGAACCACTCTAGACCGTTAAACTTATGTATGTATATAAATAAGATTCAAAAACTGAGCTTGTTTATTATATTGATATTTTTGCATGCCATATGAGAAATTTTGGCCAAGTACCACACACATGGCACCCCTTCGATGATCCCAACCGTCCAAACGTGTTTTGGACGTCCGGATTATAGAGAGAAAAAGAGGAGAGAGTGTGGTCCGGTGAGAGGACAGAGAGGAAGTAAATCTTGGTTGTCCAAAACGCATTTGGATGGCTGGGATCGCCAACAAGTATTGCCGTGTGATGCCCGCTTGGCACCCAAAAAATTCTCAAGCCATATATTTATACGTAAATGTATGAATGTAGATACAAGTTTAAGAAATTTGATTAAAAGATATATACATAATAACAAGTGTAACATGACAATTTTTTAAATTTAATATTTGATAACCCTTTTTTTTTTTTTGCCAAAATGGTACTAGTATTATTAAAATAGTTGTGTTTGGTGTTATGTTTGAATTGTTGAGTACCTAAAATAACTGGGGATCTGTTTGACAAGTGTTATAGCAGCAATGCCAAGCAAAAAAAAAAAAATTGTTATAGCAGTGTCTAACGTGACACCCCAACTTTTTGGAAATATCCTTACTTCTTACGCGTTATTATTCACATGTAAAACTTCCTTCGTTTCAACTGATATAAAATGCAAATTCAGAAAGATTGTGTAGATGTACATACATGTGGCCATTTATTCTTAAAAAAAAAAAAAAAACCACATGCATTTGAAATACTTGGCTTATTTATTTATTTACTTTGGATTCAAGTTGTTTTTTACCAGCCTCAAAGGAGGCAACCCATAATTTGGCTTTGCAAAATGTTGCATACTGATACACAAGCCGTAGACACCCCAATCCAGGCCTCTAAGGTTCTTTAAATTTTCCGATGATGAAATAAAAAAAATAAAACATTTTAAGAGCTTGAATGTAGATTCCCACAACGTACCCAAAAAGAAAAAGATCCAGCAAAAGCCCAGAAAGCCCCAAAAGCCCAGGATTAGGACCTGGAATACTGCATGGAACACTTCTACACCGCACGGTGCAATAAAATTTGTTACACCGCACGAGGTCATGAGGTACATCGCACAACATTTTAGAAAAAGTTCTGACTGGCTTAGAAAGCTATCGACCACAACTTAAAGTCGGCTTAGCAGGAAATACATTTCTAGCCGGTCTAAAAGTCACCTCCCCCATTTGCATTGATAATTCTTGGCTCTTGCTTATAAATACACCCCTCCTCTTAAGAGAAAGGGACTCCATACACTCCATTTCTTGGCCCTTACACCCACTATCTCTAAGTCTTGAGAAAGTTATCCTAACATTCTCTTGACATTCTTTCTCTCTCTACAAGTATTCCCTCCTTCTCCTCTTTCAAAACTTAGTGCTCTACTAACTTTGAAGTTCCACCATTTCAAAATCCCAAGCTCTTCAACCATCCACACTCATCCACTCATATCCGCACTCATCCATAACCCATCAACGTTCGTTCATCCTCGTTCAAGCTCAAAACCGAAGGAAAAAGTAAGTTTCCTTAGGCCAAGCTCAACTTTGACCCTGATGGGACTTTCTCCAGTCATACTTGGCCCCTTTGGTTAAGTACTGACTTAAAATCTATTTCCAGAAATTAAAACTAGCTACTGTACTGGACCCACTAAACCGTGCGGTGTAATAGCACACCAAACGCTTTAGTGTGGTACCACGCACGGTATATTAATGTAAGTATTTATTTGTTTTGACTGTCTTGATCATATCCACTCGCTGTTGGGTCTGCTCAAATTGCTCAAATATTGATGCAGGCGCATTTCAAAATGTAGTTTATCCAAAAACCATGTCTTTGGCTTGTCAAAATAGGTTTTTATGATCATCCATAATGATCAAGTGCATCAAAAATGGTTTTTGTAAACTTTTTTTATTTTATTTAGAAAAACAACAAGAAAGGTGACAAAGTCCATGGCTGGTTTCAATCTGAAAATACAAAGATATTCTAGAATGGATGCATAGTCACACCGTGCGAATATCTGAGTAACAACAGTGGGCTAACAGCAATGTCGTATACCGCACGGCATATCAAAAAGCCGTGCAAGATAATTTGGTACACCGTGCAGTGCCATTTGTGATCAGGGCAGTCTGTTAATAATGTGTTATTTCATTTCTGTGCATCATCCATTATGGTTCTATCAACTCCAACAGCAGTCTCTTCAGCCTTGTTCACCTTCGGAGGCTGAACCTTGCTAACAATCACTTCAATTATTCTCAAATTCCGACCGGAATTGAAAAACTTTCGAAACTAAAGAGTCTCAACCTATACAACACCTTTTTTTCAGGTCAGATCCCTTCAGAGATCTCTTCTCTTTCCCAATTGACTTTTCTTGATCTGTCTAGATACTTTGACCCATATTCTACTGAATATCTTTTGAAACTTGAAAAACCCAGTCTGAGAGACCTAGTTCAAAACCTCACCAACCTGAAAGTACTAGACCTCAGTGCTGTGAACATATCTTCTACGGTGCCAAGTGCTTTATCAAACATGACCTCTCTAACAATTCTTTATCTTAGGAGTTGTTTGCTATATGGTGAATTTCCAATGGGAATTTTTCGGCTACCAAACCTACGGATTCTAGACGTGTCAGACAACGAAAACCTATTTGATTATCTTCCTGAATTTTCACCCGGTAGTCCGCTTGAGGGATTGCTAATTGAGCGGACAAATTTTTCCGGATTGCTGCCAAATTCAATTGGGAATCTTGATTCCTTAAATGTGTTAAAATTAGTACAATCCAATTTTTGGGGACAGGTTCCTTCATCAATAGCAAACTTGTCAAAACTCACTACCTTAGGACTCGGCGGTGGTACTTTTGATGGACGACCCCTTGGGAAGCTATCAAAACTCACTAGACTAGTACTTGAGAATACGAAACTTATAGATGATGTATTTCCACAATCTATTGCTAGCCTGACCCAGCTGTCTCTGTTGGCTCTCACCAACAATGAGTTATCTGGTGAAATCCCATCTTGGCTTCCGAACCTCACCCGATTATCCTATCTAATGCTTTCAGAAAATCAACTATCGGGCATGTTTCCGAGCTCAATCTCTCGACTCAAGCATATTGAATTCCTTGATCTTTCTTCAAACAACTTGAGTGGTAAAGTCGAGCTAGATATCTTTCAAAATCTCAAAAACC
>BPLS01028985.1:419937-441256 GCA_019656275.1 Rhododendron kiyosumense | reverse complement strand
TCCATTTGATTCAAGAATCTCACCAAGGTACACCATAGCCATGCAAATCTAGGATTTTTCCTTGATTTTTGCTTAAAAGTTGGATTTTTCTTAACCCTTTGATCATGTACCAATCTCATCTCAACCCTCCATTTGATTCAAGAATCCCATCTAGTACTAACCTAGCCATGCAAACCTAAGATTCTTGCATTGATCTTCCATCAAAGTTGGATTTGTTTTGAATTAAAAATTGGGGAATGGAGGAGAGAGAGAGGGCCGGCCAAGAGAGAGAGGGGGACATCCCTTTGCCTATAAATAGAGAGCCATTCTCACTTGAAAAAATCACACCTCAAAGCAATTGCTCCTCCTTCTCTCTAGAAATTTCAAGTTTCTTTGTTCTTAGTTCAAAACTCTCTTTGTTTTTGTGAGTTCTTGAACGAAACCACCAAACCGTTTCCAAAACCACCCGACGATCTTAAAAGTAGTGTAGTAGTAGTTAGGTAGTTGTTTCTAGGGAAAGTTTTCCAAAACTTTTCCTTTCGAAGCAATCGGAGGGCCGTTACGCTGCCGAAATCAACCCGACGTCCAAACCGCCTAGGAGAACGGTAGTTATCCTTATCTATCTAGTAGTGATCCTTACCTAGTTTCCAAATGCTTACTTTATTTTTGTAAAGTAGTTGTGATTTTACTATGTGAATCTCTACTTACTTTTTATAAGCTTAAAAGTTACTTTGATCGTTGTTTGAAAAGTAAAAATGCATGACTATGTTGTTTATGGTATTCAAGCATGCTACGTGAGTTAGATGTTCTTATTATACTATTTCAAAGTTGGAATGAATGTATGTTGTATGAAAAAGTCCCACACGCGGAGTCTCGCATGCAAACGTGACACGAAAACCAAAAAAGTAGACATATGGCACCTAGGGTGTGTTTAACAAGGATGTTGTGTTTTCCCGGTTGGAAAATATCTTCGAAACTACGTAATGACTATTTCAAGGGTATTACGTAAGTGTGTGTGTGTGTGCCAATGGGAACCCGGTGCAGCGGAACCATTGTGAGGATACTCGAGAGACCGGAACGACGGAATCGAGGTTGGGTGTGTATGGCTTGGTTATCCGCGATTCGGAGCCAATGCATTGTGTGCCAATGGGAACCCGGTGCGGCAGAACCATTGTGAGGATACTCGAGAGCCCGGAACGGCGAAATCGAGGTTGGATGAGTTAAAAAGGTGTTTTTGATAAAGTGTAACAATGAAAAGGTTAACGATGAGTCAAAAGCCAACGGTAGTTACAAGCGAATGTGAACATGTTATCAATATTGTCTTTATTTCCCTGCTTATGTACCTATCATGTGGAAATCGATGTTAGTAGTAGGATTATACTATTGAGCTTTCGTAGCTCATGGTGTTGCCTTTGTGGTGACCCTGGCATATTATATGGGTGGCGACGCCGGTATAATATGTCAGATTTGATAGACGAACAGGGCGATCTATTCACCTTGGAGGCATACGGAGCCGAAGAACTCGCTAGGTTGGAAGAGCAAGAGGAGCCGTAGAATAGGACCTCTTAGTTTCCTTTCTATTGTCTTTTGAATTTCAAATGCTCCTATGAGAGCCGTTTTGTAATAATGAGCAGTGACTCGATATTTCTGTAATAAATTTCTTTCATTAACGTACCTAAAATTAGGGGCGTTACAATGGGTCTCATACAAGAGGTTTGTGAACCTCGAACTCGGGGGGTACAACCTCAAATTTATAGAAAATCATATCCAGAATGGGTAGACACAACGTTTCAAATCCTTAGAGAGTTTAAAATCCCAGATTTTACTTTGTTTTTCGGGGATGGGAGACAATCCTCTATAGAGCATATTGCTAGGTTTTCTGCCCACTGTAAGAATTTGGCTCAAAATGGTTTCATGAAGTTGAAGCTATTTCCAAATTCCTTGTCTGGACCAGCTTTTGCATGGTACACTAGCTTACCACCAGAGTCAATAACTGATTGGTTTCAGATGGAAGAAACATTCCATGCACAGTTCTTTAATGCTGAGCCTGAAATCTCTATGGCAGACTTGGCTAGGCTAAAGCAAAAACCAGATGAGAAAGTAGTAGATTTCATAGCTAGGTTCAAAAGAGCAAAAACCAAGTGCAAACTCCATTTGCCAGAGGCAGAATTTGTGAGATTAGTATAGGATGGTTCAGAAAGAGGACTTCGAAAGAGGTTTGATTCTACAGAGTTTAGGGACTTTGCAGATCTAACTTATAAAGTTGCTAGATATGAATCACTGCTAGAGAAGGATATGGGCAGACATAATTCTTCCTACCTAACATACTATAGGGACCCCAATTACGAGATAGATGCTGCAGAAATTATAGAGCATGATCCTTGTGTTTGTGAGCCCTTAATTCAAAAGAATGTGTCTCTAGGGTAGAAGTTCAAACAAAAGGAAATTACTAAAGTATATTTTTTTGATATATCTAAAGCTGATGAGATATTTGACTTTTTGTTAAGAAAGAAAATCATTAAGTTGCCTTCGAATGTGAAATTGCCCACAGTAGAAGAAAAGAATGGGAAGACCTATTGCAAATGGCATGACTCTTGGTCTCATTCAACTAAGTCTTGTAATATTTTTCGTGACAGGATTCAAGAACAAATCAAGAAGGGAAGAATCAAATTTCCTGAAAAGGCTATCGGAATTGATGCAGTGCCTTTTCCAAAGGTGGAAGAAGTCAACACCAATGTGCCCACTTCACTGGCTCGAACTGTTAAGAAGTATTGGCAAGATAAGGAGGCGCCAGTAAACATAAATACTGTTCAATATGGAAGGGGCAAGCCATACGCTGGCCACCCTCGAGGCATGGGAATGAGGCAAAATCACTATAGGCGAACTAACGATGGTTTTTCTTCACAGAGGTCCCCGGGTAATAATCATCTGCCTATGTTAGAAGCCTCGTTTTTGGAGTGCTTATGTGTGGGATGCAGGGCCAACTATTTGATTTTTAAGGATTTGGATAGAAAGGGCGTGAGTTTTTTCCCTAAGGAGATGGGAATAAAAAGAATGGCCCAGTTCAAGCAAAGCCAAGTAACAGCAAGCCCTGGTTGGCATCAAAGAGGGATGTGCCTACTAGCCCTATCCCAGCTATCCACAGAATGGAGCTGCCTGATGAGCACATAATATTGACACTTAGAGGCCCCAATATCATATGTTGCTAGTTATTAAATATGCTTAATTGAGTACTACTATTATCTTTCGGATAATTTATGTTATATTGTTTAATTTGCAGGAAAATATGAGAATAATAACTTTTACAGCCGTTGAAATTACAAGTATGGAACGGTCTGGAAATAGGGTACATCGTTGGCATTGGAGCGTGAAATATATAATTTCAAGGCAAACGATGGTTGAAATAGTTCCAAGTCATGGGGCCAACTTACCCGTTGCTTTTATTCACTATGGCCATTTGGATTTTATAAGAAGTGTTATATGGATTAGAGTCGAAGGGAAATTGGAGCCTAATTAGGCAATCTAAATCATTGCCTAAAATATAGGATTTGATTAGGGAAGGGAATTCCATTTGCATGACAATTCTCGGCAACCTATTTAAAGAAGGCAATAGGGTCTTTTCGAAGGGGGAGTTCAGCCAGAGGACAGCACCACGTAGCAGCAGCTTCATCATCTCGGAGATCTCGGGTGAGCACGGCTTGGAGAGAAAAATAGAGGGGCAAAAGAAATAATTGTAAGCGGATTATTTTGATGGATTCTAGTCTAATGCTTGATTTGTTTTCATCTATGAGAGGCTAAACTCCTCAACTAGGGTTGAGAATGAAACCCCATGAATTTTATTGATTAGTTTCACGCACTTGATTTTTCCTACGTGCTTTCATAGTTTATTGTTCTGATCTCATTAATTAATTTGGTAGAGACTCGGATATGGATTCAATCGGAATGGGTTTTTTCCATGATTTGATATCACCTAATTAATCGAATTGCTTGGTGTATCAAAGTTTATATTTTAAGTATAGGATATCTACTGTGATTTGTTTTGCGGATACAGTTGATGATTTTTTGCTTAAACTTGCGAAGTAGAGGATGAACATATTGTCGATATAAATAAAAAGGTCTTAACCGACATATTATCCATGATGATTAAGATTAGCTTCTAAATCATTGTGCAGAAATAAAAGGAAAAATCATTGCATAAAATTAGTTGATAAATATTTGTGGGTGTGGATTCCGAAACCTTAGTGTTTTTCCATTGATTAAAAAGAAACTTTAATTTTCTCGTCTTTTATAGTTTAGTTCATTATTTTTACTGTTCATTTTTAGTTTAAAAACCAATTACACTTTTGTCAACTAGGTTAGGGTATAATCGATTTAAGTTTATTTAGTTTTCCTACTTAAAAATCACAAGTCCCTGTGGGTTCGACCTCGCTCTTGCACTACTATACTTCGGTACGATTCGTGCGCTTGCGAGTACATTAAAAATTCACATCACCGCCTTCGAAGAAAGCCAACATTGGCCAGATATCAGAGGCACAAGGAGAGGCCAAACAAGAGGAATTCACTTTGGTGAAAGGAGTTCCTAACTGGTTTCTAAAGCAAGTCAAGCCTGATTTGTTCCAAGGATACAAAGGCTCAAACAGGAATGAAAACAGAACTTTCAAGCCACCAAGTTCGAACTCTGGAAACTGGGTGTTAATTAGGGATCCCAAGTCCCAAATACCACAGATGGTTCCATTGCTCTCAAGAACTCAGAAGAGAAAGCTCCAGAGAAAATATACGATTTTCCAGTCAGGAGAATCCTCAACGGGGGAAGAATCAGGCAGAGGAGCAATCCAAGGTTTGACAGGGTTAAAAGGGATCCAGAAGAGTTTCGAACCCAGTATCATGAGAGGGAGACTTTGAAGAAAGTAGCATCTGCCATGCTTGAAGAAGATCTCGATCCACCTTCTCCCAATTCATTGGCTAGTTACCAGTCTGGTTTACTCGAAGACATGTTGGTGGAGCAAGAAGGGATAGAAGGAAGTTCTTCTCCCATGGAAGTATCAACACAAGAGGTTGAAAACAAGGAAGATAAGGAGACCAAAGTACTTAAACCAGTTAAGGAAGTGGCAAAAATCCAATTTGGGGGTCAGCCAGAAGTACAAGTTAATATGGTGTACCAATGGTCTATGGATTTTTTCAAGAATGGCCAGATATCCAAAGGCTAAGGTGATGCTTGGTCAAACTTGGGCAAGCCAGAGAATTCTGAAGAAACACTGAGTAATGAGGAATTAAACATCATATGCAACAACTGTGACTTGGAAGAAGTGGCTCAGATCGAGATGGACGAGAACCTGGTATGTGAAATTGAGCAGAATCAAGAGAGTTTGGAGGTAAGCTCAAAAGAAAGTGCTTGTTTTGTGCCAGATTCCATGTCCGACGTCGAATACCCCTTGGTAATAGATTTAAATTATGTGAAAATTTCATATCCATTTAAACTACCTACTAATGCAATGAGACAACATTTACGTCCATTATATATTACTGCATATTTTGATGGAGTCCCACTTAACAGAATCTTGGTGGATAATGGGGCTGCAGTTAATATTTTGCCTTTCCAAATCTTGAAAAAGTTAGGAAAAGGAAAAGCAAAGTTGATTCCAACCAGCACATCCATTGCAGGATTTACTGGGAAAAGTCAACATGCCAGGGGAATTATCTCCATTAGATTGGCAGTAGGTGGAATAGAAACTGACACTGCTTTTTTTGTAGTTGACACGTATGTTAAATATAATACTCCCTCCGTCCCGGTTTATTTGTCCCCTTTTTGACTTTTTGATAGCGTTTGACCTCTCAAAGAATTGGCTATAATTTTCAATTCGTAATGTTTTTAATATGCAATATGGATCTTGTTTGATAGATCTCAATTAGTTTTATTATACAAAATCATCAAAATAAAAAAATATATTATAAAATGTAAGATATAAGTATATTTTTGATAGACACGTATTTCGACAATTAGACAAACAAACCGGGACGGAGGGAGTATTTTATTGGGAAGAGATTGGATTCATGTTAATGGATGAATCCCTTCCTCTATGCATCAGAAATTAATGATTGTTAAGTATGACAAAGGCAAAGAAGTGGGTGTTGAAGGAGTCAAAGCTGATCCACATCCATTTAGTGCCACAGCGACAAATCAGATGTAGTTCCTTTGAGTGAGCTACTTCAAGCAGCCACTTACCCAACCAATGAGATAGAACTGTGAGAATTGGCAGAGCTGAAATCGAAGTTGAAACAAACTGTTGATTATGAATCAGACACCCCAAAAGATAACGCTGCTTGGATGTAAATCCAAAGAAGAGGCAGAAGAAAAGGCCAACTCATTGGCTTTAGTGAGGTATGTTGCTTTGGGGATCGAGCAAAAGATTCAGGAAGACAACATATGGGAAGATGTTATGCAGGATAATAAGCCTCATGTGGAGGAAATCCAACTGACTTCTCAGGAACAGGTTGAATCACAAGACCTGTTGGAGGAAGTAAGATTGGGGGATGAACAAAACCCCAATGTTCATCCCCCAATCCAGTGTTCAATAATAAACAGCTTGAACCAAGGGTGAAAACTGGGTTAATAGCACTATTGAAAGCAAATAAGGAATGCTTTGCATGGAGTTACAAGGAACTACCTGGATTGGACAGGGAATTGGTGGAGCATAGGTTACCTATCAAGCCACAATTCAAACCTGTGAAACAACCAATCAGGAAGATGAGTCTAGAAACTATTGCAGGTGTCAAAAAGGAGTTGCAGAGGCTTCTAGATGCAGGTTTCATTAGAACAACCAGGTATGTCGAGTGGCTATCTAATGTGGTTCCAGTCCCTAAAAAGAATGGAACTATCAGGATCTGTGTTGACTTTCGAAACCTAAATACTGCAACCCCTAAGGATGAATACCCAATGCCTAATGTGGATACACTTGTGGACAGTTCAGCTGGCCACAAGGTATTGTCCATTTTAGATGGGCATTCGGGGTATAATCAAATTTGCATAGTAAAGGAGGATGTGCATAAAACAGTATTTACTTGCCCTGGTAACATTGGTATTTTTGAATGAGTCAAAATGCCCTTTGGGTTAAAAAATGCAGGAGCCACCTACTAGAGCGCTATGACTGCTATTTTTCATAATTTGGTTAGAGGTTTTCTCGAGTGTTACATAGATGATATCATTGTGAAGTCAAATTCTGATGAGGATTATTTACAACATTTAGAGAAGGCATTTCAACAAATGAAACACTATCAGTTGAAATTGAATCCAGAAAAATGTGCTTTTGGAGTATTAGCTGGAAAATTTCTGGGTTATTTAGTCCACAGCAAGGGAATACAAGTTGACGAAAACAAAGTAAAGGCTATTATTGAAGCCAAGCCACCTTCTACAAAGAAGGAGTTGCAAAGGTTTCTTGGTCAATTAAATTTCCTTCGAAGGTTTATATTTAATACTGCAGGAAAAACTAAAATTTTCTCTTCTTTGTTAAAACTGAAGAAAGGGGAAGAATTCAAGTGGTCCAGAGAGCATGATGAGGCCTTCGAAGCCATCAAGAGGTATCTAGCCAACCCTCCTGTTTTGGCACCGCCCATCAAAGGAAAGCCAGTAAAGTTGTATCTAGCTGCAACACTAGACTCAATAGGAGTACTGTTGGCTCAAGACAATGAGGATGGCAAGAAAAAAGCAGTTTAATATCTTAGTAGGTTTTTAAACTCCTGTGAATGCAAGTATGCTGCAGTAGAGAAATTATGTTTAACTTTATTTTATACTTCTAAGAAACTTAGACATTATATGTTGCCTAGAATAACTTATATTATTTCTCAAACTGATGTAATTAAGCACATGCTTTCGAAGCCAGTGCTTAGTGGGAAGATTGGGAAATGGATAGTATCTTTAATTGAGTTCTGTCTTGAATATGTACCTCAAAAATCAGTAAAAGGCCAAGCATTGGCCAACTTTTTGGCTGATCATCCAAATAAGCATGAGACACCAAGAGCATTGGAAGCCACTATGGTTGAAATTAAGTCATGGAAATTATGGTTCGATGGGTCAAGGACTGTTCAGATGGCTGGAGTAGGCATAATTATGGAATCCCCCCAAGGGTTGAAAACCAAATATGGTTTTCGACTGAATGAGGGGCAATGTTCCAATAATCGGGCAGAATATGAGGCATTGATCATAGGATTGGAAATTTTCTTAACTTGAGAGTTAGTGTTGCTGAAATCTTTGGAGATTCTCAGTTACTGATAAATCAGCTGAATGGACAGTTTAAATGCACCAGTCCAGCATTGATAATTTATTATCATGTAACGCCCCCAAATTTTGGGTACGTTAAATAAAACAATTTTATTGAAATTTCAAAAATAGAGTCTAGCTCTTATTACAACATAACCCCCACAGGAGTACTTTATTACAAAAGAAAGGGAAACTAAGGTTTTCTAACTACAGCTCCTCTTGCTTCTTCATCCTAGCCAGCTCCTCAGCTCCGGACGCCTCCAAGTGAACGGTCCATCTTGATCATCTACAAGGTCTGACACATTATACCAGCGTCGCCACCGATATAATATGTCAGGGTCACCAAAAAGGCAACACCATGAGCTACAACGCTCAATAGGAAATTCTTACCCACCAACCTTACAACTAACAATCACATATTCAAATTCGTTAATCATCCATCGTTTGTGTCCAAGGTTTCAGAGTTTCTCCTACGCGACTCATCGTAGACCGTGTCTCCATTTCCCACTTACAAAACATCCTTTCAAAAACATTTGCATTGGCTCCGTATCGCGGATAACCAAGCCTTTCAAAATCTTTAGCATTGGCTCCGTACCGCGGATAACCAAGCCATACACACCCAACCTCGGTTCCGCCGTTCCGGGTTCTCGAGTATCCTCACAATGGTTCCGCCGCACCGGGTTCCCATTGGCACACAATCGCATTGGCTCCTCTCCACGGATAACCAAGCCATACCTCACCATGGTTCCGCTGCTCCGGGTTCCCATGGGAACGCACAATGGTTCCGCCGCTCCGGATTCCCATTGGCACACACCCTCACAATGGTTCCGCTGCTCCGGTTTCCCATTAGAACACACACACACCTCACACAATGGGCAAGTCCGGCCACATTGCGGTTTTCAAAACATTTCAACCTTTTCAACACACCCTAGGTGTCATGTTTCTACTTTCGCGATTCTCGTGTCTCGTTATATACAAAGACTCCATGGTAGGACATATCACATACGTAAACAACAAATCATTCATCGTAATCCAACAAGATCATCCAACTCTATAATGTACCACAAGTAACTTAAGCAATCTATGCATACTCATAACCGTTGCAAAGATCAAAATACAAATACTTGATATGGAAAGTAAATAAAGATAAATAACTTTGAAATGGAAGATAACGTGATCTTGCATATACATAGGGTTAAGGCAAGAGTATCCTACCTTGATCCAAAACTAGTCGGGGCCGAATAAGCTAGGTGGAATTTTCTCCCGAATCTGGACCGAACTTCGGACGGCAATAACTCAGTCAATCTTTGGCCGAATAGAGTCGTTCTTGGGTTGAAATCGAAGATCTCTAAACCCTCTACAACTCTCGAGAAGGAAGTTAGTCCTAGAAATGAACCTAGGTTGGAGAAAAATGGGGGTAAAGCAAAGGACAGTAAGCTGTCCAGAAAATGGAAATCCAGAAACTTTACTGAACTTCGGATGACGATATCTGGGTCATTTCTTAACCGATTGGGGTGATTCTTGAGCCTAACTTCAAGGTTTCGAAGTGCTCTACAACTTTCCAGAAAGAAGTTGATCCTAAAAACTACTCTAAACAGGAGAAAACTGGGGATTTTCCGACGGGACAGTGGCTGCCCAGAAACTGGAAATGGTTTTCTAGAGAGAAGGAAGAGCAAATGCTTTGAGGTGTGCTTTGAAAGGTTTGGAATGGCCTTCTATTTATAGGCAAGAGCTTGGCCTTCTCCTCTCTCTCTCTCTAAGTCTCACATTGACACTTGGCAAGAGATCATGGAAGATCAAAGGCAAAAATCCTAGGGTTGCATGGCTATTGTGTACCATGGTGAGATTCTTGAATCAAATGGAGGGTTAAGATGATAATGGTACATGATCAAAGGGTTAAGAAGTTGCAAGGTGTCCAAGAAGTATATCAAATCAAATCCAACTTTTAAGCACAAATCAAGGGAAAATCCTAGGTTTGCATGGCTATGTTGTACCAAGATTTGATCTTGGATCAATTGGATGGCTAGGATTGATCCTTGGTGGGCAAGAAAGATATTGGTACAAGATCTAAGGGTTCAAACAAGTGCAAGGTGTATACAAGAGTACAATGGAGGTTAATGGAGAGTTAGATACACCAAGGATTTTGAAAGATCAAGAAGATCAACCAAGGTACAACCAAATCCCTTCTTTCCTCCTTCCTCTCTCTTTCTCCCTCTCTCCCTCTCTCTCTCACGGCCCTCTCTCTCCTCTCTCCGGCCTCTCTCTCCTCTCCCTCTCTCTCTCTCTCTCAAGGTACAAACACACACACACACACATATATATATATATATATATACATGCATACAATGTACAAGAATAATAAACAAATGGTACTTTTGTACCAAGGATCCAAGTAGGCCTTAAAAGCTAGGATTTACTCCATAACTAATGAATTAAACACATGGTACTTAAGGCAATACTTTAACCAAATAATGTACTAATGTATCTAGGTAGATCAAAATCCCAATTTTAAATAATAAAAGAGTACTAATGAAATTTCAAGCCTTTAAATAAATAGTACTTACCCCACATGGGTTTAAAGGAGAAGATTAAATCAACCCATGTACTTGGGTGGAAGAACAACCTATTATCCAATGGGTAATAACCACCCTAACTTTTATTATCCAATGGATAATAATTGCTAGAGAGATTAAACATTAAAATAATCCAAAAAGGTACTTTAAAGTAATCAAAAAGTTACTTTTTACTATTCATAGCACTTTAATCAAGTAGACATTTAATATAAACAAATGGGGTCCTATTATCCAATGAATAATAGTTTCCCTAACATTTATTGTCCAATGGACAAAGATTAAAACCAAATTAAAAGAAAAAGAATAATCAACTCTTAGTCTAGGGTTCAAACGGTTCACGAGGGGCAAAACAGTCATTTTGCGGTTAGGAAAAAGTAACTAGGTAGCTTCCTAGCTTAGTTTCTCCAATCGGATGGTTTCAAGCTAGTTAGGTTTGCTAAGCGGACTAAAGCGTCAAGAAATAATTTTTCAAGGGGCAAAAATGTAATTTTGATAAAACCTTGGAAATTAAAATCAATTACAATAAAATTCAAATATTTAACGAAATTTTTAACGACCAAAAATCAGGGTCGTTACATATCAACATGCTAAGAAGCTGATGGATCAATTCTTTATGCTTACTTTGACTTATATACCTAGATTTTTCAATGAAGAAGCTGATGAAATAGCTCAAAGGGCATCTGATTTCAGAGTTTTGTCAGAAAATGAAAAGGAGTTTTGTTAATTAATTTTGAGAAAATCTCTGCCCATATTGCAAAATAGAATAACTGGTTTCGAAATATTGGAAATTAATGTCCCTACTGGTCAAAATGTTGATTGGAGGCAAGCATTGATTGAATATTTAACCAAGTCAGACGGTATTGCAGATAAGGCAACCAGATTAAAAGCAATAAACTATATTATGTACAATAATGAGCTATTTAAGAGAGGAATGGATGGCCTTCTTTTGAAATGTTTAAGCAAGGTGAATGCATTTAAAGTAATGGCTGAAGTATATGAAGGAATCTGTGGAGCACACCAGGCTGGCATAAAAATGAGATGGCTAATAAGGAGGTATGGGTATTATTGGCCTACCATCCTCAAAGATTGTATAGATTATGTAAAGGGGTGTCAAACCTGTCAAAAAACAGGTCCACTCAAGTATTTGCCAGTCATAGATTTGCAATATGTAATAAAACCATGACCTTTTAGGGGATGGGCTATGGATATGATTGTGATGATTTATCTTCCTTCATTGGAGAAACATAAATTCATCCTAATAGCTACTGATTATTTCACGAAATGGGTGGAAGGCCAAGTTTATCAGGAGGTCAAACAAACTCATGTCATTGATTTCATAAAAGAGATCATATACAGGTTTGGGAGCCCTCAAACAATAACAGTGGATAATGGCTCCATATTTGAGGGAAAATTGGTAAAGAATTTTGCTCATAACCATGAAATTTCCTTAATATATACCAGTACTTATTATGCTCAGTCAAATGGTCAAGTAGAATCAACCAACAAGATCATTAAGAAGGGGATCCAAAGAATGGTAGATCAGAATCCAGAGGTCTGACATGATTTGTTACTTGACACGTTATGGGCATATAGAAATACAAAAAGGACTAGCACGGGCACTACTCCATTTGCATTAACTTATAGACATGATGCTGTGTTGCCTATGGAGATCACTGTGAGATCTCAAATAGTAGCAGTTCAAAATAATTTAGATACATGGTCTTATCATCAAGCCATGCACATGGAACTAGAAGATATTGATGAAGTTAGAATAAAGGCTTTAAATCAAATTATGTTGCAAAAGGCAAGAGTCGCGAGGAGTTATAACAAGAGAGTTGTTCTTCAAAATTTTGATGAAGGGGATCTTGTGTGGAAGGTTATCCTTCCTATCAGAGATAGGAGAGTTAGGACAGATAGATTAGGGAAATGGGCACCAACGTGGAATGGACCTTTTCAAATTCATAGTGTTAAAAGGAGGAGCATATCATTTGAGAAATTTGAGTGGTTATGTTCATCGAAGGAAAATAAATGGAAGATATCTCAAAACTTATATTCCTTCTATATGGGAATTCTTTCATAAAAGGTAGCTTATGAAGGATGAGTTTTTTTTATTTATAGAATCAGATTCATCCTTGAATTTGATTGTATTATTGGTTTTGATGGGAAAGTTGGTTATTTTGGACTGTATCCAAAAAACAAAACTTGAACTTAAGTTATGGGTTGCATAATGGTATAGATTTGATTGGTTTAGTGTTCAGGGACTTTTCTTTATGGAGTTCTTTGTACGATCGTGCTCAATCAAGCTGCCATATTGGCATTCGAAGCCATCAAGAATCAAGATTTACCAGCCAAATTTCCATCATATTTATAAAAAAAAAAATAAGAAAACCCAAATTAGTTTAAAAACAGATCCAAGTGGATTTGAACAAGAAAAAAGAGCCTGCTAAGGCCATAAAAATGGCCACTCTGGCCCATGAGCAAAGGTGAAGATCATGATTGATCCTCACAGTCCCAAAGGAGAATCTTTAAGAAGATCCTCCCTCCGGGGGACTCTTTGCTTCATGAGCCGAGAGGACGGTTGAAAGATCATCCCAAGTTCTAGATAGGCAGAGATGTGAAGCTGTTTCCACGCACACCAATTGGCTTCGAAGCTGGCTGATCTCGCTTCGAATGGCCTGGAGTTCTATCTGAATGTCCCTCTTAAGCTCTGCAATCATATTGGTTAGGGTAGCCAACTCGCTCGCAAGGTCGACAGGAGGAATGGGTTGATCATTATCCATGATTGATTATTGGGAGTGAGAGAAAGAGAGGATACGACATTCCATCAACATTTAGGTATATTTATAACCCAAAGGCGTATAGGGAATCCACTTTGGTGATTACAAGCATTGATGAGTGGAAATACGTAAGATTCAGAAGACGAAGGGTCTAAGAGTGTTGGACGCCATGCGTTCTGTTAATTAATGGTTTGCAATTCACGAGGAGACGGCTGAGAAGCCACTGGAAATAAATGAGTTGGATGAATTAATTTAAACCACATTTGGTTGGTTTTCGAAATATCAACGTGCTTCAGAACGTTGTTAACATTGTCTGTTATTTATTTAAGGACTTCGAAGGTGAAACCCAATGAGAGTAAAATAACGGAAAGAATACTTATATTGGAAAATTTCTATTTTCTATGTTTGTTGATTTTCTTGATGCTCATTACATCCACGTTGATATTTAGCGTCAAAAGAACAAAATTAGAATAATAAGGAAGGGCTAAATCACCAGTTCATTGGTTAGAGCCACTACAAAATAAGGAAGTACGAATGAAAATTTTATTCATCACATTTACACAGAAGGTTACAAATAAGGTAACAGTGAGAAATCTATCTAAGGCGTCATCACATTTACACAGAAGGTTACAAGTAACGTAACATTGGGAAACCTATCTACGACCTAATAGTATCACAGGAGTGGATCTCTAGGGATCAACCAACTGAGATACAAAGATTTGAACCAAGCTTCATTGGGACTTGATCCAAGCTCCATTGGTAGGGAGATAGAGCTCGAAACTCCATTGGTAGGTAGATAGGCTTCGAAGACCACTCTCGTACGATTCCTTGGTCTTCGAAGCAACAGCCCAGTATAGACACATCATGAGCGCTAATGTGTCTATACCTAGGGTTTTTAGGGTTTAAGGGAAATATCATGAGGGCTGATGTGGCTATGTTTCGAAGTCTTTCTTCAAAAACTTTTGAGGAGGTTTCATGATGGGTATTTCTTGAAGCCCTACTGGAGAATGTGGTTTGGATGTTACTGAAGGAAAGAAAAGCTAAGGAAGAAGATGGTTTGTAAGTTTTCTTTCCCCAGAGACCTCTATTTGTATTATTAAGCTTGGGAGTAGTCATTTATGACTCTTTAAGATATGGTAGGTGAGGAGTTAACACAGCCAACTTTTTTGAGCAAAGAAAAGTAGGAAACAGTGTTTGATCTTAATTACGGTTGTACTTACCCAAAATTGAATAAAATAATGAAAGAATAAAGTACAAGTTGTGTAAAGTTACAAAAAAGGACTTATTACATCACAAATGGTGGTTAGTAGTCCTCGAAGGGAATTAGAGTTAGCATTCAAAAGCGAAGTGTGAGCAGCTCTTTTTCTATGTTCCTCTCGAAGGGAAGGGATAAGCTGTGGAAGTATTGACTCATCCCTTAGTGCCTCACCCTCAAACTCTGAAAAGCCATTAGAAACATCAGCTATCTCCTCCTTGACCTTCTTCATTTCTTCTTGTAACCACTGCATCTTCTTGTCAAGCTTTGAAAGTTTATCTTTTCGAGCTTGATAAAGAGACAGACGAGAGGCAGTCTCGAGTGCTTTTTTTGAACTTTAGTCTCGAGTGCTTTGGCCTCCAACTTTTTGGCCTTTTCAATGGTTGTGCCAATGCTCTCAGTCAAGAAGTGGTTATAAGCAATCAATTTACTAAATTACTTAAGGTGCTCTTGAAGAGTGGAATTGATTGAAGAAGGAAGTCCTTGAGAGAGAGACAAGGCCTGATAACATACCTCGAAATGGTAGGTCAAACTATATTCAATCAAAGCAGGAAGTCTTAAATGATTTAAAGTCCTTAGAAGACTTTTTAGTATCAAAACTTCTTCCTTTGAAAGAACATGTTTTATTCTAAAGGAAGGCAAGTCAGAAGGTATGGAGGGGCTCAAAAGCTGTTGAAGGTTTTTCAAGGGGTTCGAAGAAATGAGAGGAGTGGGATCAGCAATTTTGTTACAAAATTTTCCAATTGACTTTTGAAGAGGGATATATCAAAAGCCACTAGAGGCAAGTCAATTGGAGAAGAAGAGGATGTAGGTTCGTTTCCAAAGATAGGGACCATTCCTGTCACATGTATAGAGATCATAATTTGAGATTAAGTAGAATAAGAAACAGGAAATGGAAAGTATGTTTGGATGGCAAGAATACCTGATCTGAAGAAGAGGGAGTTAAGTTTGAGTCTTGTTCCCCAACACTTCTGAGAAAATGGCTCTTCGAAACCAAGGTGGAGTCTATCAGCAGAGGCCCTTCCCCTAAAACTGGTAAGGGAGTGGAAGGGGAATCTCTCTTAAAAATTGGAAGTGGCCCCATAGTCTTCGAAAGAGCCAAATTAGCCATAACTTGAGCAAAGGTAGGCTCAGTAAGAAATGACAGCAGGGTATACATGTCAACATCCTTTCCAACAATGTCTTTCTTTACAGAAAGAGAGTGAATAGGAGATGCCTGTAAGAACAAAAGGCAAATTAGAGTGGATTCGTTCACAATTTGAAGAGATGAGTATTCAGAAGATACCTTGTAAGGGTCATCTTTGGACACTTGTTGAGAGGGCTCTACCACTTCTTGTTGAAGGCAGGGAGTAAGGGATAAGTCCAGTGCCTCAACAGGGGATACCATTTGAGCCTACAGGGAAATCAACAAGTGAGTCATAAGCGTGAGGGACACATATATGTGTGAATAATCAGAGTATGAATGGCTTACCTCATCAGAAAGGGAAGGTTTCCTTGGGGTTTGAGACTTTTTGGAATGCATTTCTTTTCTGTCATAGAAAAGAGTCTCCTTTGCAGCTATTCTTGTTGCACCTAGTTTGAACTCATGAATCAGAATTGCAATGGAGTTCTTTAAAAAGATACTTATCATGAATGAAGAAGGAATTTACCCCTAGAGATCAAGACCTCTGTGTCAGTCTCAGTTTCTTAATCACTAGAAGAAACTTGAGGACCACGCTTTCTAGTGGTTCTGGTTCTCTTCGAAACTGAAAGAAAGGGGATGAGGAAGTGACTCAGATAAATAATGTTAGGGATAAAAAATAATTAGAAGGAAAGAAACCAACCTGGAGGTTCAGTTGAGGGCTCAAGATAGTGCTTGGTTGGAATTACTTCTTTTGGTTGAGGAGTGGTTTTGCTCCTCTTCGAAGCACTTTCTGTGGGAGAGATAGCACCTACAAGTTTTTGTATACCATTAGATTTGGTTTCAAAAGGGAAGCTACGTTCAGAGACAAGTACCTCTTTTTTGTGTAACCCTCAGGGATTGTCTTCTTGGTGGAGAAGGAGGGATGATCATTGCGGTGGGAGAGGCTTCGACGAGGGTCAGTTCTTGCTCAACCTCACCTTCTGTAGTGTCTTCGATTCCTCCAGCCAGTCCAAATTCATTGTCTGAGGAAAAGGAGGACGAGTCATTCCGTCTCCTATGTTCAAACTCAGACTTATCAAAACCAATATGATCCAGGAACTTTTTATAGGGGTTACACCCTAGGAGAAGGAGCAATTGCAGTGCCACCAATTGTCAAAGACATGGGTTGTGCGCACTTCAGGTTCCCTAAACTCCTGGATAACAGTCCTCCTTAATGTATGTCTGGCTTGGGCGAACCACGTCTGGAAATGCTCGATCGAAATGTATGATCGTTCAGACATATAAACATTGGCAGAGCCACAGTATGGGATGGGTATGCCTTGAACGAAATCGAGCTGCCTAGCAAATTGTGCAGGGCAGTATACCGCTGTATGTGCTAGGGATTTGGAGGGGTTCGACGAAGAGATGAAGATCTCTCTGCCCGTAAGAATATTGCTCCATGCTTGGAGGGCTCGAAAGGATTTTCCTTATTTATCTGCCAGAATTTCAAAAAGCCATGCCGGCCCAACAGGAGTTGGGAATGGATTGGGCCATTCCCTATCTGAGGCAAGTCCAGCAAAGAAGCACAGGTAGTACACCAAGGTCTGAGTTGCATAATCCACTGGGTGAATATAGTTGTCCCCATGGACATTGGGCGTCTCGGTGGTGCCAACAGATGACGTGGATGCTTTGAAAGGACCTAACTTCGGAAAGTAGGCATGGAGCCATAGTTGAATAAACCATTGGGATCCTCCCTGAGAGTAGTTCAAACCCTTTTGGTAGAAATCAGAGCCAACCTTATATACGTGGCCAAGGAAGTAGGATGCAAAGTCAAACTCTTCACCTCTAGAAAGTGCTAGTGCTAGTGGTATGAACTCACTCATTACCCTTTTTCCAGAATGGCAGAGGATGTACTTGCAAAGGGTATAGAGGATGTAAGCAAAAAATTCAGTTTCAGACACCTCCCCTATTAATTTTCTTTCCCTGTTGTAAAAATGGGAAAAAGCTCCGTTTGTAGCGGTCAAGCGGGCAAAGCCCTCGGGAGGAGTGTATTCTTTGGTGGGGTCGAATTGAGGGCCATATGGAATAAGCCCCATCATCTGAGTGATGTCTAAAATTGTGGGTGCCATCATGCCACAGTTGAATCTAAAGAAATTAAAAGATGGGTCCCAAAAGGCCAAGGCGGCCTGGATCAAAGAAGGATTTTGTGGGACCCCCCTTCGAAGAAGAGTAATAATGTTTTTCAAACCTACCTTCTCTAGATCATTCGACTTCTTAGCCAGCATTCGAGTGGTCCATATCTTCCAATCTTTGTCCAATGTGGGCCAACAGGGGAAGGATTTTTTCGTGAAATTTTGCCAATCGAGGCCTGAACAGGTTCGAATGTCGGCGTCTCCCAGTCGCGGATAGTAAAGAGAGAGAGAGGCAGGTATTTCCCCTATGAGTTGAGGACCCAAAATAAAAGTACCTTCTTCTTTAGGGTTTAGAATAAAGACTCTGGTGTCAAGATAGGAATCTTCAGTCGATCCCTGGGTTTTTCCTGACACGAACCGCCTCAATGCCAGAGAAGGAGTAGGGTGTTCTGTGGCTGGAGTGCTGGAAGAAGCCATTGATTTGAGTCGGAGTTTAGCGTTTTCAGAAGGAGAGAAGAAAATGGTTCAGTTCAGAGGATTCAAGGAGACTTGAATGCGTAGAGCGTAAGGAGTGATTTTGAATCATTTCTCCTTTTATACTTCTGCAGGTGGGCCAGGCCTGTAGTAGGCCCATATCTTGGGGTCCGTTGGAGTTTCTCTTTAGGAGACTTAATATTATTAGGATTGTTATTATTTTAACAATATTCCCGAGTTGTTGAGAAGAGGAAATTTCATTTAAAAAAAAAAAACTACTGGATTACAGAAATGGAATTCGCGTATTTACAAGTAAGAAAAAACTACAAAACAAAAGGGAAATGCTAATTCCTAAAAAAAAAAGGAATACAAATTAGGCTTTCGAAGGGCTTGAATGCTGAGGAGTGGCTTTCTTGTTCTCAAAGTAATGAGGAAATGATCAAGTGACAAGGCTATGAAACTTGTTCCAAGCAAATTGGAGAAATTTCAACTCCATTTTCCTCATGTCTTCTTTGGCGTCTGATTCCAATTTTTTCTCCAACAGAGGCCTAAAGCGGAGCACCAAGGCTTTGGCCTTCCTTCGAAGTTGAGCCTCCTTTGTTGGACGCTTCATTTGTTGCCTTTTGAAGCGCTTTCGAAACTTCTTGTCTGCATGGCCATGCACTACTTCGAAGGATTCAGCGGTGAAGTTTTGGATTTGATCATGTAGCTTCTCCATCCTTTCCTTGGCAAGAGCATAGTCTTGAAGGATTTGATCGAAGCAATACGCAGCAGTATTGGCTTCAAGCCATGATTGGATCACTGGAAGAAAGTCCAGGAAGCAGTGAATTTGATAGGAAACCGTGGAGGGGATGGAACATATCACCAGTGTCTCACAAGCCCATTTAAAATTGGTTAATGAGACTTGTTATTCCAGGATGTGAATATCCAGGAAAGAGAAAGCTGCAAGAAGCTGCATGGCTTTACTCTTGTCAGCAGTGAAGATGGAATAACCATATTGCCATTGGAAGTGAGGGGTGTTGACGGCAAGGTTATTCACTTCACCAAACCAGTCAGGCTCTTCAGGAAGGGGAGCCAACTTGTTGGTTTCTTCGAAGTCAGCTGGGTAATGTGGAGTTTGCACCTCTGTGAGCCAGAGGGATTTTTGAGCTTGAGCCATGCGTTTAAAGTTGCAGTAGGGGGCGGGCCCAAGATAATTTTCCTCCTGTTTTAGGAAAGGAGAAAATTTGAGAGAGGAGTAGATTGATTCAAGCATGCCCATGTGAACGGTTTCGTTACCACTCAGGGGCAAGAATTGACTCGCGATCAGAGTTCGAAAGTGATGGAATTTATTGGGTGTAGGGTCAGGTTGGTCAAACTTGACCAGAATGGTACCAGGGTTGGTATTGGTAGGGTTTTCCTCCCATGAGCCCCAGTTGGACCCATTGAATGAATTCGAACAGGTCAAAGAGGAGTCCCAACCTGTGGGAGATGGGTTGGGGGTATAGAATGTTCGATCCGAAAGAATTTTGCCTGCCAACATTCGAGGAGAATTTGGAGGAGACATTTGAGGAGAGTGGGATGGATGATCAAGGTTGTCTAGGATAAGATTGATTTCTGGAAGCGAGTCCATAAACGTAAGATTTCTTAGCAGAGAAAACTCGAATTCGAAGGGATTTATGAGGGGTAATGTGATTCGTTAAACCCTATCATTAACTGCCATTTATAGGAAAATAATTATAGCTATCTTTGGGAAGCTCAATAGATGTGCATGAGAATGAAATCCTATCATGCTTCGTGCGTTCGAATTTGAAGGGACATGGGCAGAGAACGTGTGCCATTAACATTTATTTAGCCTAAATAAAATGTTAATGTGGGAGGTGTATTTACATCCTAAAAAGTGCCACATAATGAAAAAATTACATGTGGCACCGAATGATGCGTTGGCCATACAGAACATATCCCAATTGGGTACCAGTTACAGAGGATTACGGAAGTTAAGGAGAATGCTATTTTAATGATAAACAGTATCGTTTTGATTTAAACCGGTGTCGTTTGGGTAACTATCAAGTGATGGTTTGGAAAGTGATTGGATTCAGCCGTTGATTAAAGCTTTATGATCATCAAACGGTATCTTTACTGCCTTGGTTTATAACTGAAATTGGATACAATTGCAGGAAATCATTTGGGAAGCCAGATGTGTTGCATTAAACCACGTTGCCTAAACATAGGAGAACCATGATCCAGAAAGTGGTCACGAACACCATTATCGAAGCATGAAGGGAGAGAAGGAATTCTGGAAATATCAATGTAACCGTTCGAAGGCCCCTCTCAACCGGTTTATGTGGCAAACGTGGGTATCAATCGAAAACGTGGAGATCGAAGGTAAGCCTAGAGTCTATAAATAGAGAAGTAAAGTAAAGAGAGAAACCCCCACAAAAATTCATATCATCTGACAATTCATACAAAATGATTGCTCAGAGATCTATCTTAGATTAGTTTTTGGTTTAGAATAGGATCTTTTTTATAAGTTGAAGGCTTATTTGCATGTAAGACTACTTTTAATTAAATTCAAGTTCTCTTATTTTCTTTTAAGTTTTTTCTTACCAAAGAATAGTCGTTTGTAAGTCCACTTTTGATTAAATTCAGTGTGCTTATATTTCTGCATTATTCTTGATTGAATTTTAAGAGTGTTTGTATACAAATTTACCTTTGATTAAATTCAGATTTGTTTGTGTTCAATTATCTTTTCTAATTCGAAGCACGTCAATCTTTTATTTGGTTGATACCTTAA
>BPLS01028985.1:399206-409937 GCA_019656275.1 Rhododendron kiyosumense | reverse complement strand
TCCATTTGATTCAAGAATCTCACCAAGGTACACCATAGCCATGCAAACCTAGGATTTTTCCTTGATTTTTGCTTAAAAGTTGGATTTTATTTGATTTAAAAATTGGGGAAATGGGAGAGAGAGGGGGCCGGCCATCTTGGGGGAGGGGGCATCCCTTGCCTATAAATAGAGAGCCATTCTCACTTGAAAAATCATACCTCAAAGCAATTGCTCCTCCTTCTCTCTAGAAATTCCAAGTTTCTTTGTTCTTAGTTCAAAAACTCTCTTTGTTTTTGTGAGTTCTTGAGCGAAACCACCAAACCACTTCCAAAACCACCCGACGATCCTAAAAGAAGTGTAGTAGTAGTTAGGTAGTTGTTTCTAGGGAAAGTTTTCCAAAACTTTTCCTTTCGAAGCAATCGGAGGGCCGTTACGCTGCCGAAATCAACCCGACGTCCAAACCACCGCCTAGGAGAACGGTAGTGATCCTTATCTAGCATTCAAAAGTTTACTTTATTTTTGTAAAGTAGTTGTAATCTTACTATGTGAATCTCTACTTACTTCTTAAAGTTGAAAAGTTACTTTGATCGATTGTTTGAAAAGTAAAAATGCATGATTGTGTTGTTTATGGTATTCAAGCATGCTATGTGATTTAGATGTTCTTAATATACTATTTCGAAGTTGGAATCATGCTTGTTGTATGTAAAAGTCCCACACGCGGAGTCTCGCATGCAAACGTGACACGAAAACCAAGGAAGTAGAAACATGGCACCTATGGTGTGTTTAACAAGGTTGTTGTGTTTTCCCGGTTGGAAAATATGTTCGAAACTACGTAATGACTATTTCAAGAGTATTACGTAAGTGTGTGTGTGTGCCAATGGGAACCCGGTGCGGCGGAACCATTGTGAGGATACTCGAGATACCGGAACGGCGGAATCGAGGTTGGGTGTGTATGGCTTGGTTATCTGCGTTACGGAGCCAATGCATTGTTGTGCCAATGGGAACCCGGTGCGGCAGAACCATTGTGAGGATACTCGAGAGCCCGGAATGGCGGAATCGAGGTTGGGTGTAACACCCATCCCGGGATATTTAGAGTTTCAATTTAATTTTGAGGTTTGGGGCTTAATTCGTATTTATTGGATTCTATGAGGAGCCTTGGTGTGATTTGCATGGAGAATTGTTATTGGTTTGGAGTATAAGTTGAGAGGAGAGGTGACCACATGGGATTTCTTCCTTAGTGACTAAATAGCCATCAGGAGGATTATTTCTCATTCTTTGACCGACATAGCGAGAGAGAGAGAGAGAGAGAGGGAGAGAAAGGGAGGAGGAGGTCACGGCTAAGGGGATGGAAGAAGGAGAGGTCTGATTTCGATGATCCAATTCCGGTAACAAGTAAGTTCTTGTACTCTAGATGTATAATCCATGTTTAATTTCATGTTGTGTGGTTAGATTCTCCATGGATTGAGTTTTGGAAGGAAAGTGACAAAGTTCATGTTTTGGGACGAATTCATTGGGTTTTGTTATGGGTTTGTTTTTGAGGCATGGGTATGAGTTAGATATGTGTAATTTTCATTATAAGATGTTGTGGTAGTGATTTGGTGGCTGTTTGGGTGGTTTTGAGGTGGTGGGTGAAGGTTTGAGGGTTGAATCCCGAATCTGTCTCGCAGCAGTTTTCAGATTCGTGTTCAAACTTTGAACAGGCATAACTTTGTTGTTATAAATCGAAACGAGCCTTATAGTATATCGAAATCTATGTGCTGAAAGTGTACTTTCCAATGGTGGTAGTCTGGTAAGCTAATTCCAATCAAGTAAAAAGATATGGGCAAAATAAGACAGGCTGGTTGTGGTTGTCATTCCTGTTTTGGGAGTTTTGTTTCGTTGGGCTGTTTGGTTGAGTTTGTACACTTTTGGGTCTTTATATTTGATACATTTGGGTGTGTTGGAGTACCTTGGAGTATGGGAATGGTGTGTGGGGTCTTCCGGGTACGTGGGTACTCCCGGACACCTCTAGTGATTTTGGTAACTTTATGTAATATTTGCCCCATGAGCTAGTGTAGAAGGCATGTTATGACTTGTTAGTCTAGCATTTGGTTTAACATTCCTCGATGTTCATATGCTAATATGGGTTAACTTGTGGCTAGGTAACAAGCCGGTCTTTTAGGAGGTGTCGAAACCGTAAGTTTGGCATACTACAGTCGAATGAAAGGTGAGTGTGTCTGATATGGTTCTTCTGAATAAGATATTGCCATGGTGGTACGTATATATCTTGCTAATGGTATTTTAGCTTTCGATATGATTATCATTATGTAGATAATGCGGTGGAGGTGATTGTATATCAATGATATCATGCTAATCGAGGTTTAGCTATTGATATGGATATGTGTGGTGGAGATTGTATATCATGCTATACGTTGTTTTAGCTAATGGTATGCATGCTTGTTGTATGATGATTGTACCCGTGAAAGGATTGTGGAGTGAGTCACACCATGTCGTATGCCATTCCGTCTAATTAACGGAGGTTGGGAGCATGGTTTGCGGGACACAATGCCTTGGGTACATGGGAATGTGTCAGACGTGTCACTGCATGCTTGTGTGATTTATATTCATGTTGTCGTTGATTCAGTTATTGTTATGTGGATATTTCTTGGATAATACTTCTATGTTTGACGGATGTGGTGGTTATAACTAATGTACTCATATGGGTATTGCAGTTATGTTGGTGGTGAGTATTCTTATTGATATTCTTTTGGGTATTGTGATATTTTATTGAGCATTTCTATATCTCACACACTCAGGCTTTCTTTTTTGGACTGCCAGGTAGCAGGTGCCTTAGAGTGGGTCCACTACTGGTCAACGCTTTGGAGAGTGCTGAGACTAGTGTCGGGTGATGTCTTTGGTTAGGTTGGTGTGTAGCTGATTCGTATAGAAGTTAACCTAAATGTTTTGTAATTAATTGATGATAGGGATATTTATTATAACTTGTGAGTTGAGGTTTTGGCGTTGACTTGGTTGTATTTTATGTGAGAAGTCTTCCGCTAAGTTGTATTCTGATTGGTTGTAGAGTGTGGTGTGGTCATTTTTGTGGAATGCCACGTGGCCGCGCTGACTCGGACCCACTCTGGGTGCCGTTTGCGGGGCGGGGCGTGACATTGGGTGAGTTAAAAAGGTGTTTTTGATAAAGTGTAACAATGAAAAGGTTAACGATGAGTCAAACGCCAACGGTAGTTACAAGCGAATGTAAACATGTTAGCTTATTGTCTTTTATCCCTGCTTATGTACTTATCATGTGGAAATCGATGTTAGTAAAGTAGGATTATACTATTGAGCTTTCGTAGCTCATGGTGTTGCCTTTGTGGTAACCCTGGCATATTATATGGGTGGCGACACCGGTGTAATATGTCAGATTTGATAGATGAACAGGGCGATCTATTCACCTTGGAGGCGTACGGAGCCGAAGAACTCGCTAGGCTGGAGGAGCAAGAGGAGCCGTAGAATAGGACCTCTTAGTTTTCTTTTGATGCCTTTTGAATTTCAAATGCTCCTATGTGAGCCGTTTTGTAATAATGAGCAGTGACTCGCTATTTCTGTAATAAATTTCTTTCATTAACGTACCTAAAATTAGGGGCGTTACATCCATTTTTGGAAAATGACTATCATTTTGGATTGTTCCAAAATGGAATAATGGACTCTCAATTCGGACCGGGGAGTAATATCCAAGCTTTTAGGCCTTTAAGATGTTTGAGCTTTATTTGTTTTAATCTGGGCACTATGAGGCCCATAGGGTGTATTTGGGCTTTTTCCTCAAGTGTTTCGGGCTTGGCTCGTTTTTTAGCATCAGTTCACTGTCCAACTTTTGGTTGGATCCTCTTTCCCTCTTCCCCCACCTGATGTACCCTATTAAGTTTCCTAAGACTTCATCCGTTCTAATTTACTTGTTCCAGTTTTATTCTAACTGGATAAAAAAATTAGTTTTATCTTTAAATTGATAATGAATTTTATATTTAATATAGATCTTATTTGAAAGATCTCGATTTGTTTTATAATACAATATTTTAAAATCACATAAAATATTATAAATTACAAGATACAATAAATTAAAAAGTAACACGAATTCCCAAAAAAGACAATTAAATTAGGATGAAGGGAGTAATTTTTTTGCTGTTTCAAAAAAACAAAAAAATCATTGTTTTTACCTACACAGTAGTATCTTTTTCTCATTGTGCTCGCTAAATACATAGAGGCCCATAAGTTCGCCTTAGACCCCCAAAATGTCATGATCGGCACTCATCCTTAACCAAAGATGTAATCTGAAATAGAATTTTCGTTGGAGGACTTTTTTGTGTCTAACTAAACATTAGCATTTGGGGCAATGCATAGCAAAGGGAGAGAGCTGGCCACTGCCATGCATCAATGGGCGATAAACATGAAGGTGGCCCCCTAAAATCTGGGCTGATAATATATGCATTAAAATAAATCTGTGTAATTTGAAGCCATTGCTAGCTATAATTTAGTGCAAATACTTGTCAAAAGTAGTAGTTGCCATTGATTTCTATATTCCAAATTAGTTGTACCTACCAGTAGGTGTTACACCCTAATTAAATTAGTAGTACAAATTAAATGCTTTTTGCATAATCAAGCCCAGCCCCACCAGTTGAGGAAGTGCTTAATAAAAGAAACAAACCCTCGTATGTAAGTTTCCTATCTCAGTTGCAAATATTTTTTTCAAAAAAAAAAAAAAATACACATGCCTAATGAATTACAAATATAATTATACATGTTGTGTCTTTGAAAAACTCAACGGCTGGTAAGTATTATGTTTCTAGTTTTTGTTAGACTTTGTTCCGATAAGGTTCTTATTTTTTAAGTATACTTATTTCCCACTAATTTATGAGACATGTCATTCTCTCAAAATACATCACCATTAATTTAAAAAATAAGTATAGTTGTAGCCTTATTTTGTTCTTTGTGGTAATTCTTTTCGTCGCATGTTTTCTTACTCACATTTAACAAGTTTTTCTACCCATAAAATACCCTTATTCTCAATTAAACACCACCATAAGCTGCCACCCTAGCCCTCCTCCGTTTTGGCATACAACCAAATCTCTTGATCGGAGAATATTATGAAATGAGGTCCAGTCTCCCAGAGGGCTGGCAATCGTACCCGCCCCGTCCCGAACGGGTGGGTTTTCCGCCCCATTTTCGGGTATCGAGTTGAGGTAAAAATTTCTAAACCCGCTTGGGTTCCGAACGAAAGTACCCCGCCCCTAAACCCGATCCAAAATACCTGTCCCAAAATTACCCGGCCCGACACACACACACACACACACACACACACACACACACTCTTATATTGGTTCCTTTCATTTTTTTAGCATTAATCCAAAAAATAATGTCTCTTTACTGTCAAGTAGCCTAATTAAATTTAAAAAATAATTAAAAATTGATATTTATTGGTGTTTAGTGGATTTTTTTAAAAAGTTTTCTTCAAATATTTATAATAAATTCTACACATAAAGAAATGGAATGAAGTATCTAAAATATTGATTGCAATTAAAAGTTTAGATAAAACCGGGATACCAAAAGACATAAAATAATTTCAAAAGTTTTAATTTCTAGATAATTTTTATTCTTATTCAGCATTTTTTTTTACTTTTTTACTTGTACTTTAATTTTTTAAATTTTTACGGGGTGGGGCGGGTAAATCCGTTCCCCAATCGGGGCGGAAACAGGGGTATTTAAAAAAAATCCGGTCTGGACAAGGCCGGGGTCGGGTAATGATTTTTGGGTTGGGGTATGAAAAAACCCGCCCCGCCCTGCCCCATTGTCATTCCTAGTCTCCCCGAACCAGATCTAATGGTTTGCTTGTTTGTTGTTATTCATTTTTCGGCTCCTAAACTTGCTTGCTGTTTATTGTGGTTAACAATATTTAGCCCATTTTCTATTTGCATAAGGAGTGAATTAAAATATTCTGGAATATTTTCCAACGTAACAATATGCATGAGTTAACTCCGTAATAGAAATCATCTCTTCTAGATCTTTGAACATGAAGAAAACAAATCGATGAGGCTCATATGCATTTATAGTACCGGAAGATCGATCTTTCACAAAATGTTCTATGCATGCTTCCTGATCTTTCTCTATTGCTTTAGTTAGTTAAGTCCTCATCCGCTAATGTTCTTATGCTTCAAGTACTTATTTCCCGCTTTACGTACAAGACATGTCATTATCTCACAATACATTACTTCTAATTCAAAAAATAAATAGTACTTATTTGAAATTTCAGTTAGTGAAACAGGGCCTAACCGTAATTCTTTCTTGCACTTGTTTCCTAGTGAGGCTTGCTAGATAGTTGCGGGCATTGTTTCTTCAATTTCTTTGGTTGGTTCTGGTTAGGCTTGTAGTGTTGATTCCTATGCAGGTTGCACGTAGCTCTTGTTTTTGTTGAATGCTCGTTTGCTCCTGCGGATAGTTGCTTCAATAAAAATTAGTTATTGATGTCAAAAATCGAACAATTGATGTCAAAAAGTCGCAAAATAGTACAGTAGTAATGTTGTTGCAATGATTTTATTCCTCATTTTCCTTTGCCGATAAGAGAAATGATTTTGTTTCTTTTTTGCCTCAATCTCTTGCCCACACCATTGGTTTAATGCATATTAGTTAGGCTTGAGTGACATATTTTACAAATTTAGCAGAGCCAAAAATGCTATCAAAAAGTCGGGAGTCACTTTTCTTTTCTCTAATTCAAATAATTTTTTACATTTATTAGATTTGTGTCAATTTTTTTTGTCACTGATCGATTCGTCTCGGCGAAAAGAATAAAAAAAGTATAAACTTTTAATCGCAACTCATAATTTTCTTTAAAAAGACAAAAAAAAAAAAGGAAAAAAAACCTGTCTTTTTGACTTAGTTTTTTTCTTTCTTAGAAAAATTAAGACTTCCGATCAATTTTATTTTTACTTTTTTGATTCCTCTTGCCAAGATGAAATAATAAGTCAAAAATTTGAAGCAAAACTAATAAATGTGATTTTTTTAATAAAGACCAAAAAAAAAAGTCACTCTTAACTTTTTAATCCAAACCCACCCAAGTGAGGTTTAATTATTTCTCTCCCATTATGTTCTTTGCTTAATCGGCAATTTCTGTTGGATTTCTTTGCGAAGGGGAAGAATTATTCAGTAGAGGGCAAATGGAGATACAAGTAGAGGGCATATATGTCATTTTGTCACAATAGTTAACGCCGTTTAAGGTTAAATTAACAGTAGGGCAAATGTAAGAGAGGGCAGTGACATTTCAGAAACCTCAAGGGAGGTTAGTGAAATTTACCCTTTTTATTTTATTTTGACATGAAATTTACCCTTTTTATTGATCGGTATCTTTTCAAGTAAATCGATAGATTATTCAGTGCAAACAGTGCCCCAAGCCTCTCCTCATCACACATTATTATGGAGTTCTCATACATAGTCTTGGGTTTTATAAAAATGTGTGGTTGAAGAGAGTTCTGAGGTACCACGTGTGCCTCTGTGGGTGCTCCAAGGGCATTGAATAATTTTTTAAGTTAGGCCCGTTTCGAAAAAGAAAGTAAGTACTTATTTTTTGAAATTAAAGATGATGAATTTTAAGAAAATGAGCTATCTCATAAAATGAGAAATAAGTAATTAAAAAATAAAATTTTAGCAGAACGGAGCCTAAACTCTACTCCATAATTATGTACGAAGTATATAGATCATGATCGAAAAAATTATTCGATCCACAAGCTCTAGAGAGTGTCACGTGGTATCCTAAAATCTTTATCCATTACATACTCCATTTTGTGGTGTCGAGTGTTAAAGTAAATGGACCCCAAAAAAATGTATTGTGAAAATTGAAAAGAGATCATATTGCGGCACTACGCGACGATGTGCAAGACCTCTCAACATTTGGGCCATGTTTGATAAGTGTGTTAGGACTTGGGATAGGATTGCTAATCCTATAGCCTTCCTAACTCTTTGTTTGGTTGCAAAAAATGGGATAGGATTAACTAGAAGATGAGATTAGCAATCCCCCTTTTTCATGGGATTAGTAATACCATGGGGTACATGGTATTATGAATCCTATCCCAAGCTATCTCCTACAAAATGACCATCTTGCCCATGGTATGTCAACTTAATACCAATAATATCCTCCATTACACACTTCACTTACCCGTCCAAATCCCTAATAAGCTACCTATATTTTGTGGACGCAGGGGCCATGCTGCCTCCATGGCATAGCAGTCCCTACCCAGCCCAGGAACGATATCGTTTTGGAATTAAAAAAAAAAACCTCGTAACCTCTTTATTTGTGATCTTATGGATTAAAAACGTAATTATGAGAGTCTTAGAGACAAATTTTAATTATGTTTTTTCGAATAATATGGTCAAAATAATAAGATCTTCGCACCGATTCAAACGAATTAAAAATTGGAGCATTTAATTTTTTTAACTATTTTTTTAACATATAAACAGTCTAAAAAAATTAAGTGTTCAAATTTTCATTCCATTTGAACAAGTGCAAAGATCTTATTATTCTTATCATATTATTTTAAGGGGTCATAATTAACTTTTGTCTCTAGAACTCTCATAATAATGTTTCTGCTTCACAAGATTCTAAATAAAAATAAGATAATTAATTATGAGAGCTCTAGAGACAAAAATTTATTATAACCCTTCAGAATAATATAATTAGAATAATAATATTTTTGCACTAGTTCAAACAGATTGAAAATTTGAGCACTTAATTGTTTTAAACTGTTTATATATTAAGAAATATGATTAAAAAATTAAGTTTTTCAATTTTTAATCCATTTGAATCAATGCGAAAATCTTATTATTCCGAAAATATTATTCTAAATAAATATAATTAAATTTTGTCTCTAGGCCTTTCATAATCATGTTTCTGTTCCATAGGATCGCAAATAAATAATTAGATTTATTTGAGAGTATAATTAATAAGATGTTATCTGTTTTGTTTTTTCGTTTTCCTCCTTTTAAGGGACACGAATAAAAAATATATGGTTGCTTTATTCCAAATATATGTCACAATAATGCATGGATATTTGTCCAAATAAGAATCTGGAAATTGATTGGATGAAAAAATACAAATTGTCCGAAAATGATTGGAAAATACAATCCGTTTTTTTTTTTTTTATGCAATTCAATAGACCATGTTTTCATCTATGGGTATAATTGGAAATGCAATTTGTAATCCTATCCCATGGTATTCCAATCAAACAAGGAATTGGGATTGGTAATCACAATCCCATGATTTAATCCTAACACAATCAAACACCCACTTGGGATTAGACTCGGTATTACTAATCTCATCTCCTTACCAATCCCATCTCCTTACTAATCCTATCTAATCCAACACACTTATCAAACATGGCCTTGGTGGAAAAAGGATCGATGCACCACGTGGCGTTCAACCGAAGGCACTGAATGATCTCTCGTTCAAAAGAAACAAGTAACAAAGGGAAAAAAAAAAACAAGTAGGATTGTAGTGTAAAGCAGCATCGAGTTTTTAAAAATTCTGAAAAGAGAATGCGTACTCCCCATTATTTTAATTTCTTTTCATTCACGCCATCCCAGAAAGGCCCTAGACTACACTACTATACCCTCTCCTACTCTCCCTATTCACTTCTACTACTCCTCTCACTCCTATCCTGCCCTGCAAGATTTTTCAAAGACATCACTCTCTCTCTCTTAAAGGCATCGATCTCATCATTCCTTCTTCTTTAAGTCCTCCACTCACCATTCTCTCTCTCTCTCTCTCTCTCTCTCTCTAACCGAGTCCTTCTTCCTCCTCCTTATGGCGACCGAACCACCAGCGACAGCAGAAGAACCCGCAGAACAACCCCTCACTTACAAGGTAAACCCTTCTATCCCATCACCGCTCACCATTTACTAAGCCTTTTTAGTAAATTAAACGAAGACCTTGCATGCATGTACTCACTATATGTCCCTTTGTTGCTTCAATTTTTTTCCCCTGATCAGACCCATGTCTTGAAAGTCTCCATCCACTGCGAAGGCTGCAAGCGGAAAGTCAAGAAAGTCCTCCTTTCCATTGAAGGTACCCACCCATTCAAACTCTAATCCTCTCTCAGTACGTAGACGTATATATAGACATACATCTGCAGGCTGCAGATAGATAGGGATTTCATGTTTTTACATCTATGTTTTAGTTCAAATATTTCATAGTTTCTCGAGGGACAATAGCAGTTCATTGAACTACGGAAGCAGTCGCATTTCAACCCTTCAAATCTGGCCAAGGAGCCATATTTACTACCACTATCTATATATACTTTTCAATGGTCGAGATTGCGCGGACTGCTCTCTGCAGATGAAACCAAATCTTTTCACAAAATTCCTCATGTGGGTTTTCTCTGTAGTAGTAATTTACTTCTCTCATGCATCTCATCTGTCCTGGTTCATCATCTCCAGGTGTTTACAAAGCGGACATCGACGCAAAGCAGCAAAAAGTCACGGTCACGGGCAACGTCGAAGCGGGCGCTCTCCTCAAGAAACTGACCAAATCCAATAGACACGCGGAGCTATGGCCCGAACCTCCCGAGCAGAAAGAGAAGAAACAGAAAAAATCCAAGAAGAAAGAGAAACAGACCGACCCAGGTAGCGGTAACGACGAAGATGCCCCCGGCGGCGGCCCTCAACCGGACAAACCACCGGTGAAAGTAGAAGTCGTCCATGAACCTGCTAAAATTAGCGGCGGCGCGGTCAGAT
>BPLS01028985.1:376344-394206 GCA_019656275.1 Rhododendron kiyosumense | reverse complement strand
GGGCCCCTCGGTTTTTTTTTTTAGAATTTTTGGACGGCTCGGATCGGCCGTCCGGTGGCCGGAGACGGCCCGGCGCGGCCGGTCGGTACGTTTTCTCTACAATTCCATCGGTACACATAGCATTACTCTTTATACGGTGACGAATGTGTTCAAACTTTGTTGGATTGGATGTTCAAATCAGGGATAAAACAAAAGCACATAAAGACACACCCAAGCTTCAATGTGCCGCCGCCTGTGCCGACAACCGTCAACGGATGGACATATGTAACATAAGCATGAACAACATTGTGAGCCACCCGAAGTAGGTACAACTCAAGAAAATCTCATAATGCAAAGAGTTGATCAATTTTTGTTTTGACAAATATTGATTCAATGGCAAGTGGAGTGGAGGGGTTCAATTCCAATCCAATTTTTTTTACCGTTCAGTCCGGTCCAGTTTTGGGCTGTTGTGGACCCATTCCGGGCCTACAACAGTGATCGGAATCGTTCATTTTGTAGAGCTCGTTGAATATGTCATCCATGCCAAAAATTAGCTTGATCAAATATCAATAGGTACATGGATGAAACAGATTTGTACATGAAAAAAATGGGCAATTATTAATTTCAACTTAATTTTTGTCATCTCTTTTTTCATGTACAAATCTGTTTCATCCATGTACTTATTGATGTTTGATCAAGCTAATTTTTGGCATGAATGACATATTCAACGAGTTTTACAAAATGAACGATTTCGATGATTGTTGTGGGCCCGGAATGGGCCCACAACGGCCCAAAACTGGACTGGACTGGACGGTAAAAAAACTGGACTAGAATTGAACCCGGAGTGGAGAGCACTTGATGCTTCCCTTATACTCCCATGCACATGAGTAGAATTCGATTTCCATAAGTACTCATCCCCGTTCAAGTCCCCTAGTATTAGTAGATTAGGTTTAGCGAATGATAAATATATATTTTTTGGATTCAATGACATAATGGCCAAATGTATGTATTGATGGCGGATGGGTACTAGGGAGATCTTGTTCTATTCCAACTGGCTCCGTTTACGCTAGTGATTAACTTATGCACCATAATTTTTTGATTTTGTCCTTATTTACTTTTTTTTATTGCGTTTGGTAGTTTTATGCCAAATTTTTATGTGATATGAGTAAGTAAGGATTAGAGGAATTGGAAAAGTAAAATTTTTTGACTTTTATACAAATATTTTGGAAAATATCCAAAGAAAAGCTCAAAAAATTAGTTTTTGACTTTTATAAATTAAATTTGACTTCATAAATCAAAAGCTCAAAAAAATTGGACTCTTATACAAGTATTTTTTTCCAACATTTGAATTAATTAAGTAATATTCTCTAGAAATAATTTATTTTGGAAATATCATAAAGTCAGTCAAACCAGAAATTCAAGATTCCCATGGGGGGTGGGATTAGATTCCTCTTGCATTAAAGTTTGTGATTTCTTTTGGATTGAGAGATTAGTAATCTCATGCCCATTCCTACTCTTCACAAACATAGAAATGTTAGAATTCCGAAATCACATTCACATTCCCCCTAAAATACCTGCTAGCCAAATACAGTCTAATGCAATATTGCTTTCTCTTTCTTTGGGGGTTAGCTTGGAGAAGGTTCTCAGAACTACACTATTGGGATCATTCCACCTGGTGACAATTGCAAAAAAAGTGACATTTTTGTTAAAAATTGATTATTTCTTAACATATTTGGGTAAAAGTAAAAAAATTTTACTTTTCGATTCTTTTTGTCGAGATGAATCAATAATCTATAAAAATTTGACGCAAAATTAACAAATGCAAAAAAAATTCAAATAAAAACAAAACTCCTAAATTTAAGTTAAGTTTACGAGAACGCAACCTAAAGAATTTTGGCATCTCTTGATCTTACCTAGGAACTTCTTTGGTCCCCACATAGAGAGGTCCACTTCCCTTCTTTTTCAAGTGATCATTCCCTGTTCTTAAATACTGATATAGACAACAATGTTGAGTTGTGGATTCTTTCCTTTTTATCTGCTGCCATCAGAGTTAGAAGAGTAATACACACTCCATCTACCCTTTGTCAAAACCTAGAAAGCTAACCCATGGGATGGTCTGGTGGTCTTGGCGCATGATTTATTGGTTTGTTCTCTCCTAAGGTTCAGGTTCGATTATTCTTACAACAATTTTTAGGTCACCTCATTTTCAGGCCAAAGAGTGTGAAACAGCGGTGGAAAGGCATGTAATTAAGGGGATTAATCTAAGGTGCGTGCAAATTGACACGAAACACCAGTATTACAAGGAAATACTAATCTAGAAAGCTCTCTTTTTTTTTTTTTTTTGTGGGTTTTTATTCTCTTGGCCTCTTTGAAAATCATTTTGACATTCCAAGCTTTCGTGTCTCCAGTGGGAACCTTCCTATATTATTCTGATTCCCAGCCAGCTGACTTGCCACCGTACCAACCATATTCTGAAATAAATTTTTTTTGGAACAAATATTCTGAAATAATTTGTCTGCAGAAAAATAGGACTCCATTGGTAACTAATCCATATGTATTAAAAGACCCTTTAAAAAGTTTCTTACTGGCAGCTAGTTTGTGTATGGATTTGTTGATGTAGATGTTTATTTCATTTTAGTGTTTGTATGGATTCTTCCGTTCGTTTGACACCAACAGAGTCGGAGCCAGGAATTTTAATTAGTGGATCCAAAATTAGATTTATACGCAAAATATATTTTTTTCTATTTACTAATTTGGAAAAATTAAATTAAGAGGTTAATTAAGAATTAGATATATACTGATTAATCTAAATTTGCTTTTATAATTGGCCTCAAAGACCTATTATATTTTGAAGACGATGTACGACAGCTTTATTCATAATACTATTAACTATCGAAAGGAATAGAATGCATAGAGTTTCTATGCATTTGAAGCAAATTGGGATAATTTACGAAGTGTTTTGTGAGGTCAAAAATGTATAATTCGGCTATAAAATGTAAAATATTCTTTCGAGAAATCAAACTGAGTGGGATAAAGTGACCCCATTTGTATCTATATCCCTCCGCCCCGCTGCACACAAATGCTAATATTACACATCATTGCCGATAATTTTTTTTTTTTTTTATTACACATCATCTGCTTCAATCATGGGCCTAGCAGGCTCTGCAATAGTAAAATGCAATTTGGACCAGTTTATTGTTGTGGGCTTTATTAACGGGCCTTTAAGGCTACAATACACACCTCTTAAAAGGATGTACCATATGCATCTATTTTATGGTTCATTCATAGCATTTTAACATATTTCGTAACTTTTGTTCTAGAATTCATAACTTTTCAACCGTACGATTCGTAACATCTATATTATAAAACAGAGCGGTCTTTTGTCTACTCATACAAACATGAGCACCCCTCCAACCGTTAGATCGCAATTTCAATAGGTTACGGCCGTTGGATTGAATCATTGATTCAACCTCTTCTCCATCGTGCCCCCCCCCCCCCCGCCCACTCTCTCTCCGCCAAAAAAGCTCCTTCACCAATCAGCCGTTCCGCATACCCAACCAATCAGTTGTCCATGAAATTGATTTGGTTCTCCCTCTCCGATAAGACTCCCATCATCCTTAGGGTCTTCCTGCGGAAAAATTAATGTGCCTAAATTGCTGTTTAGGATGAGAATTTTTTTGATGGGAGTCTTATTGGGAAAAAAAATGCTGTCTAGGATGGAAATTTTTTTGCTATTCAAAAAAAGAAAATGGATTTTGTCTTTCAAAGATGCTCACTTTGTGTTTGTCAAAGGGAAATGATTTTGCCACTATTTTTTGTTAACGCCACTTCCCTGTAAGTGTATTTTTTGTACATGTTTGACAAAGTGAAAATAGCAGGGAGTGAATTAATTCTTTATATCCACTTTTGTGTAGCTCTTTTAATTTTTTGATAGACTTTGTGGTCCGACACTGCGACGACACGTGACACAACGGAAACAACACATGGAGACATGTCTTGAGAAATTTTTTGCTGTTTAGAAAAAGAAAATCGATTTTGCTGTTTAGGATGGGAATTTTTTTGATCTATTACTTTTGTTATTTGTCTTTCAAAGATGCTCACTTTGTGTTTGTTAAAATGCATGTTTGACAGAGTGAAAATAGCGGGGAGTGAATTAATTCTTTATTCCCATTTTTGTGTAGCTCTCTTAATTTTTGGATAGACCTGTAATCCGCACCGCAAGGACATGAGATAAAATGGAAACACGTGGAGACATGTCTGGACACACCACATGAGGTATCCATTACCAGGAGAAATGCTGAGGACACGGCAAAGAGAATTCAACACTTTTTAAAAGCTTTACTAGGATAACATATGTATCTTAAAAGTATTCCAATTGGGAGTTTATTTGTTATGGACTTTGTTCCTCTTTCATTTGAACGGTATTGTTTGATCATATCACTACAGGACAAGCACATCCCTTTCCCCAGGTAACAATGTGATCAAATCATTATAAGACCAGCACATTCATTTCCCTCGCTTTCTCCCCTATCGCCAAGCATATGACCGAAACGTGTTGCGCAGTGCCTTCAGGCACGGGTATGTACTAGTATTTATTATGATTCATAACATTTTAGTGTATCTCGTAATCTTTATACGATTCGTAACTTTTTAGAAATACGATTCGAAACATTTTCTCAATAATTCATAACATTTTGGGGGTGCATATGATACACACCCAAATAATGGGGGTGTGTTGTAGTCTTTCCCTTTAGCTTTTATCCAATACTAGATTTCTGTCGTTCAATTCACTTGTCAAGAATTTAGTACCAAAAAATTGTTCTAAAAAAAATTGAGTGAAATAAAATAAAGGAAAAATGGAATTTTTATTATGCGTTCATTTGGTAAAAGAAACTTGTGAGAAAGTTAAAATGGTAGTAGTAGTTTAATTGTACTTTTTGGCGGAAAAGTATCGAGAAAAAACTATTCATTGTGGAAACTTAATTTAGAGTCGTGGATCCCATGATTTTTTCGCTAAGTGATATAAATGAAAAGGACAGAAAATTAGAGATATATATATATATATATATATTCTTTTCTCAACAATTGAAAGTACGCCTTTGGAAATCTGCCAAAAGTTTAAACTAAAAATTTAGTAGAAGAAAAAAAACAAAAACTCTAAAACCATGCACAAACACTTCCACACTCTCTCTTGTGAGTGCGTGTATAAGTGTTTGTGTGTGGTATCACCAACTCTCAGAAAAACAAAGGAATTGTGTTATACAAACTTCTTATTGGCCCATTTATCGACGGGATATAAGGGGCAGAATGTTATCTAACATGGATAGTATATCTGAAGTACTTATATCCGATATTTGTCACCTGGATATAAACCACATATATAATATTTCCCAATATATATATAAATCTTTAAGTAAGGACCTTAAAATGAGGATCTTATGGCCATGTTTGATAAGTGTTATAGGCTTGGGATTGGGATTCATAATCCTGCGGGTTTATTTATAACATGTTTGGTTTGCATTTGGGAACCAGATTATCATTCCCATGGGATTAATAATCCTGCAAAAGGATGGGATTGCTCATCCCATGAACAACATGGTATTACTAATCCTATGCTACCCATTAAAATTGATTGCCTTAATTACCCATCATCTTTAATCTTATTGACAAGATTGCCCTTGATATTACACCACTGTTCACTAGTTATCGATTAAAATATTATTTTTTTCCTCTCCTCCCTACCACTCTCTCATTCTCTTTCGTTCTTTATATATTATTAAATAGTCTCAAAAAAATTAAGTGCTCTAATTTTTAATCAATTTGAATCGGTGCAAAAATTTTATTTTTATATTATATTATTGTAAATGGTCATGATTAATTTTTATCTTTAGGGCTCTCATAATTAAGTATCTGCTCTTTAATTTGGGACCATGTAGAGCAGATACTTGATTATGAGAATTATAAAGACAAAAAATAATTCTAACTCTTTAGGATAAAATGATGATACAAATAAGATATTCGCACCGGTTCAAACAGATTAAAAATTGGAGCACTTAAATTTTTAACAATATTTTTTTAGATATAAATAGTCTAAAAAAAATTAAGTATTCTAATTTTCAATATATTTTTATGATTATTTTATTCTATAGAGCAGATACTTGATTATGAGCGTCCTAGAAACAATAATTAATTATGATTTTTTAGGATAAAATAATAAAAAATAAAATTTTCACACTAGTTTAAATGGATTGAAAATTGAAGTACTTAATTTTTCACCGTATTTTTAATATATAAATAGTCTAGAATATTTTAAATTGACAAAAAGGTATATTAATTGGTATTAGGTAAAATAGATAGTGTTAATGTAGTTGTGAAAGAAAAAATTGCTAGCTAAATTAAAAATATGCATTGTCAATGAGGTAGTTTATTTATTTATTGGTGTACATGCTTTCAGAAGAAGAAGTCCAGTAATTAACGAATGGGTTTTGAAAAACTTGCCTTTGATTTTAACATTCCAAACACAGCTTAAAGAGCTTTTTAATATTTTTTTTTGTCTTAAAAGAGCTTTTTCATTGACGTCGGAATCTGTACCTTGACATTCCCAACGAATCTCTGGCCAATTGTTTTGCAAGGGTAAAATGGTAGTAGATAGTTTCAATCCAATCCTATCACATGTAAAACAAACACGTAAATAACAATCCCATCTTCTAATTCTATGCAAAACAAACACACACATAGGATTGACCCTCTCATTATTAATCCCTTCTCATTACCAATCCCAATCCTAATCCCATCTCCTTACGAATCCCACCCATCTATCACAGTTATCAAACGAGGCCTATGTGTAGAACTCCCTATTTCTTGCCTTTTTCGATCGGATTTCGATGATTCGATCCGCTCAATGTGTTCAGAACGTGATTTTAAGGGTGCTCGCAAGAAATTGGCAAAAAAAAAGAAGAAGACTGGGAAGGGCTTGATTTGAGCCGTTTTTATTTGAACCGTTCGATAAAAAACAAACAAAAACTGCTCGGATGAAGCCCTTTCCGGTCTTTTTTTTTACTGATTTCTCTCAAGTACCCTTAAAATCACGTTCTGAATACATTGAGCGGCTCGTATTATCGAAATTCAATCGGGAAAGGGAGGACCACATTTTATTAAAATGAAGTGGTTCTTATTAGGAGTGTGTGTGTGTGTATATATATATATATATATCCGTCCACATGCGGATATAATAAGGAAGGGGGAAGGTGGCATAAATATATCTGCCTTTATATCCACCTTATTGTTTTAAGGAGGGTGAACAAAACTAAACTCAACTCATATCCATCAAGGAACGGAACCAGGATTTCCCAAACGGGGGAGCCGAACTATGAAGAATAAGTACAAGTACCACCACTCTGTAAACAAATAAGTAGGTTGCTGATCTTCTAGTCTCAATCACCCATTGACATAGCCTAAAAATACTTCCCAATTGTTTGAATTCCGAGAGACATTATGCTCAAAATGTAATGACCCGACCCAACTAACCATGGACCTTCTTTTGGCCCAACACTTGACCTAAAAAGGTATACCTAAGAAGATACTATGTAACTCTTAGGTGAATGTTAATTAATTGTGTGAACTTGAAGTATTCATATTAAATTTTTAAAAAAAAAAACTCCGAAACTACGCTTGAGCCGTGACCCCCCATTGCCCACAAGTGCCTCCGACGTCTCTGTATCCATCCCAAATCAAACCAAGCATATACATATCTTCTCTTCTATGGAGTATAAATTATTCAAACAAACCATACTTACTGATTGTGTTGGTTAAGAATTAATACTTGGACGGTGATAAAATCACGGTTAAGTGAGGCTTTTAGTCAAATTAGAATCAAGGCAGGGCTTTTGTTATCAAGTCTTTCGAAACTTAAACATGTTTTTATGAAATAGTATCAAATTATCATCCAAACCAGGCATGCATGCATGTATTTATAGTATCTTGTTGGGAGGAAATATCCTGTTCTATATCTAATTTGCATAATTTTAAAGAAAAAAGGGTCCTTAATTACTCCGTAACAAAATTTTGACGAAGTTGATATTTTCACAGTAACTTCTGGTGCGTTCTGGCTAATTAAGGGCATCTCCAATGCATATTCTATATCTTCAAATCTCTCTCCATTCCTCCATTTTGGAGGAATTAATTAATCTAACCTATCCTCTATAGTTGCCTCAATTTTGGAGGATTGGTTTTGATACTCCATATTTGGAGGATCAAAAATTTATGGAAGAATAGAGTCAAAAATGGAGTATATTGGATTGGAAAGGCTGAGTTTGGTCCTCAACTCAAAATCTCTACTTTTTTTCTTTTGTTTCTAGTTGAAGGAATGGAGGAATAAAGATGTCTGAATTGGAGTTAATAAGAATAGTAAAATCCAATAAAATCACTTTTTCAATAGAAAATTATATTTTGATCCTCAAAAATGGAAGAATGAAGATTGTTCGATTGAAGATGCCCTAAGAAAGATAAATAATAAACTACACAAGTGGTCCCTGTATTTTTGATCATACTTTCAGGAGAGGACAGAAAGAGATTACATTGGAGAGTTTTTTTTTTTTAAAAGTTCCAATTGATGATGCTAATTAAAGATCAAATCTCATTTGTTTCAATGTAAAATGTTTTATGTCTAGAATATTTTACACGAGATTTTTTGACCAATAAATTAACTTCATTGAAATTACTTTTTGGTGTTTGTTGGTGGGTAAGAGAGATTGAATCACAAATCACAACTCTATTTCCTTAAACTTTCTAACAAAAACATAAACGAATTGCAATTTGCAACTCATACGCACTTTCACTCTTACACTTTTTTCTTCTCCCACACACTTAATCAGATGGTGGAAACCCCCTTAGGGAGGTTCTGTAGTCTCTTCTTCTTCTCTTTTTACCCAAACTTTGATCTCAGTATAATCTCTCTTACGCGGGAATTTTTTTTAGTTGAATTTAAGTATCCAAAGATTCCAAACACCGAAAATTGAGAACTTGTTATTGCGGAAAATATGAGGACCGATAGGGTAATTTACCCAGCAATTCAATTGGTAACATGGGAAAAAAAAAAAATCAGTTACCAAAAGGAAGAATCCTAATCCAGAAACAAATATGCCCCGTTATTATCCTCTTCTGCCAATTCCATTTGCTTGTTAGTGTTGATCCATTCTTTTTATCATTGAGAATCAGATTCCTTTAATTCATTCAATCTTGTTTGCCAAGCTTTCTTTAGTTCATGAAGCAAGAAAATCAATCCATAAAGGATATTTATCCACTAACACTCTGTCGCTCTCTGTCGTACCGTAAATATGGACTCGTTCCTGGGCCTAAAAAGGTGATTCGATCCGTTCATTTTGTTTTGGCTCTATATGTTGTCATGTATAGCATATATATAAATCACATTGATTGGACATCTAAAGCAACATGAACAAATCACTACTTTTGTCTTGAAAAAGTCTGAGTAGTGTGAAATATTGGTGATGGTGATCAAATTTCAAGACAAGTGTGTCTAAATCATGTCGTAACTGTGTCTGCATTTTGTTGAAAAAATGGGTTTAGTTCACACAATTTTTTGGGCAAGTTTGAGCCAAAAATTAAGTGGAACCTGGACACCTCGAGAGGTGGGTCCAAGTGGATTTATAATCTCCTATATGATAAGGGATTAATCCACAAAAGAAATGAACAAAAAACCATAAATAATTAAGTTTTGCAGCAAGAGGTGGAAGCTCTTCCATGACAATTGTCAATGGAACTCAATAAATGCTAGCTAGTTTTGCATTTTGCCCAGCTAGCTTGTTGAAGAAGCATTGAATTCTTGTTTCAATTGAACGGTTCTCTTTAATTTGCCTGTAAATAGGCATATCCTTTGCACGAGATGATAAGAAGAAAAATATTCCAGTGATACACACTACCTTTTTTTTTTTTGTAAACTTTTTGTGTTTTGGTTTTTCGTCTGAGAGAATACTACGCATAGAATTTCAGTTCGAAGTAAGCTCAAGTGTGGTGCACACTTAGCTTCAACCGGTTAAATCTTGGGAGACAGACGTCTAGCTACTAAAACCTTTAGCATCCCAGTGAGGCGGCGAATCTGCATGTTTTAAGGACATCGAGTGTAACATGGGTGTCAGTTTGTATCCAATATATTTTAGATTCAATATTTTCCTTATGTTTTTCAGATTTGAATAAAAGTTCGCTAAACTGTTTTTCATACCGCATGTGTGCAACACATTTCAAGTGGATTTTTTGGAACATATCAATAAACTAGAACTATACCGCAAGTTGTTTCATGCCATAAATAAGCATATATGTGAAATAAGCGAATCTAAAACCAACTAATTAATTCAAGACATGAAGTTACCATTCATTCCATTGGAATCGCCTCGACCAGCGCTGAGAGACATTTACTGGAGTAGTAAACTTTGTTCATTACAATAGAAGGAAAAAGATTCACGCAATTTAACAAACAATACTCGACCTCACTGCCGCAACATTTGACCTCGGAGTTGGACAAAAGCAAACAGGGCACGTACGATACTGCTGATGGCATGGCCGATTTCTGCATATAAAAGTACTCCATTCGTCCCAATTTATTGTCTCATTTTTTACTCTTATATGTCCCAAAATGTTTGACCAATTCTAAGTTGACTTCTTAAATTCTTAAAACGTCCTCTCTTTTAAAGAAAAATTATGCATCGGAGAAAGTGCCTTTAATGTCAAAAAGGGAAGGACATTTTTGGAAAAACTCAAAGCTTTTGGATAGTAATCATTTTGTCTCACTAGTAGTATTTTGGAATCTCAAAATTGGGGGGGGTGGGTGGGTGGTTGTGACAATTTTAAAAACGTTATACAAAATTAATTTGAGAAGCTATAACTCAACAAGGCCTATACTCATGTGGGATATACGCATGCAGTTACCTACCTGCAATTCTGCAGACATGGCAAATATTTGGATCTGCTGCTACTTCTTCTATTCTCTTAATCTAAATATTTTATTCTCGAGCTCAAACTTTTTCTGATATATATAATAAATCAAACAAATTCAAGTGCAGTTTATTGGAATATATCAATAAGCTAGTGCAGTGGGCCGAACCCCACAGAATATGGGGCCGAACGGCTAATGCTTGGGCCAACGCGCTAGAATGGGCGTGTGGCCAAACCGGAACACTAATTGCCTGAGCCAACACGTCAATTGGAGGAATGAACTGGAATGCTCCTCTTAAGGCTAGCATATAGCCCAATGCGTTGGGTGTTTGGGCAGAATCGTATGCGTCGGGCCGACACGCTAGTATGGGCGTGTAGTTTAATTTCTTACATATAAGCCCACGTCTGTGGAATTGTGGAGCTAGGCCGGGCCGAGCCGGATCGGATCGAATGAGGTTCGACCCAAGTGGAGATCGGTAGTCCACGTGCAAATTGGAGGTTTAGTTTGGTCACGTGGAACTCAGTGCATCATCACATCACCCCAAAAAGCGGTTAGAACATGCATGTGTCTGGCTAGCACGAGTTTACTTGGGGCCGAAGTCAGGTCACCCCATATATAAAGTATTGTTCTAAACTTTAGAGAGGTACGCTGCTACTATTCACTCTTGAACTCTATACGTACTTTCCTCTCCTCTAGTTGAGAGGCATCGGAGTGCCTATCGGCCGGCTAGGCATGAACGGTATTCTCTCTTGCAGGTCTAGGTTGAAGAAGGTGTTGCTCTGTCCATAACCGAACTGGAGATTTAGACGAGAACCGTATAAACACCTCCCCACAAGCTTGACCAATGCAGGGAGTTGTTTCAATATGCCATAAATAAGCCAGAATCCGACACCAAGAAGAATACTGTATAATTCAAGACATTATAAATTTATAACCATTCATTCCCATGGGGATCACATCGACCAATGCTGAGAGATCTCCTCTGGTCAACTTTATTCATTACAATTGTAGGAAAAAGCTTTACACAATTGAACAAACAGAACCGTTCATTGTGTAATAATTTATTTTTTCATAAAAAAATATTACCCAAACTAACAATTTATTCTTCGATCACTCCATTAATAATTCCATCTATCATCACGAATTTTTTTTATTTAAAATCCCACTCCATATCACCATATGGTTGTGTGTCCACAAAGCAGCCCCATAATTTCTAAGGCTTTTTAAGGAACTCTTTTGCTATCCTTCCATTTGCACCATGAGGGTAGAATCCACCAGGAAAATGCTCACTTCCAGTGCTATATACAACCCTCAGTATCACCCTTGGAGTTCTCCTATAAGAGAGGGAGTCAAAATCCGCCGATAGGACGTTGCTCTCCGTTTGATCTTCTGCTCTGAGCTGAGGTGGGACTATGATGCCTTCATCCTTGATGCCGCACATTGCTAGACGATTTCTGAGCTCTAAAATGCGGGCGGTGAACTCGGCCACCATGTAGTTGTACGGATGCACAATATCTTCTGCTCCTTCATAGAGATACATCTGTATAACTGCATCTTGGCCGGATTCAACCCCCAATAGTCCTGCCAAGAGCTGTGCAAAAAATTGAAAACAGAGAGAAGTAGTTGAATGATCAACTATGCCATTAATATCCACATTTTCGTTGGTGTGCGCACCAAGTGCTAGCTAAAATTTTCACACACAATGATGTAAAAATTTCAAGGTAGCCATTGTCTTTGACAGGACTAGGATGGATGATAATTAACTACTCAAAGGCGAACCGATGGGTGGATGATAATTGTCCTACTCAAGTTTCACAATTCTTTATAATTGTAGAAGGTTTTTTTATCAAAAGCGTCAAAATTATATTAGTTCATCCATCAGACGCTGAGACCATACCTCGGCCTGATAATAAATTAATAATCGTCGATATATATACTTGAAATGCTCACATCGTAAGCGTATGTTCCTTGTTATCCGTATCATTTTCGAATGTTTGGTTTTTGTCTACGTTGGAAAAATAATACTGTAAGAATTTTGGAAAGACCAAGATACTCATCATTTAATTTCCATATCATCTTACACTTCTGTATAAAAATTTGATGTGATTTTTTGTGGAAGAGTAACCATCTTACTCTTCGTCTCGTAACCGTTGATGAGGGGATTTGCTCCGACGTAACCAACAAGTCCCATGTACGGAATCACGTAACAACCCAACATGTAGCTAAGGCTATCACGGTACGGCCGGGTCGAATGGAGGAGTGAATTTGTATCCGAATGCTGAATCAAACAGTTTTGCAAAGTTGTTTGGGCTTAGATCCAATTGAGGCCTTGGAAACCCACCAACTGTTCTTATAAGGGCCCTGCAAACAATCACAATAAAATTAAAAATAAATAAATATATATATATATATATATGTTTATATATATATATCCAGTTTCAGGTACATATGCGAGTGAAACTACCTAGACCTTTCGGCCTTTACTGGCCCACTATATATGGTTAAACTTAGATTCGTTGAGGAAAAATAAAACGTTAGATCTCATTGACACCATTTAGGTTTGTCTTAGCGACGTATACCCGGCCCCTCATGTGCGAGAAATTACCATGAACAACATGTGGTTTCAATATTTGTTTCGCCAACACTCCCATTAAACAATTGTTTGCCTAACCACGTCATGGAATGAGCTAAATAGAAAGCAATAATAAAAACTTATCCACACTCACTTATTTTGAAATAAAATAATTTTTTAATTTTTACCCATTGGATGATTTATTTTGGTCAAAAAGTACAAATTTATTGCTTTGGGATAATTTTTTTTTTGACAATTGACTATTTTATTATTTATTCTATCATTAAGAATGGTGAATTTGTCAATTTAAGACACTTTTGATTTGTTGAACAGTTGTTGGTCGGGTGTCGGTGAAATGAATATTGAAACCACATGGATTTTGTAGTCATTTCTCATACATGAGGGGATGTATCTATCATTAAAGCAAACCTCAGGTGGAGTCAGTGAAATTTACCCAACATAAAATTACACAAAAACAGGTAATAAAGAAAAATGAAGAATAAGATTTTTCATCTCTGTCAATTTTTTTGGCTGGGCTAAAATTTAGAAGAAAAATGGATATTTTTTTTTATTTTCTAGCTTATTCTATTGGCTGATGTAAGATTATAAGCCCGTTTGGGATATCCAAGTGTACATTTTGTTCTTTTTTAATCTCACAAAGTTGGAATTGGCGTCATTTTCTTTTGAAACGGTAAAAATAAAATTTATTAATCTTTAAAAAGAAATACGAAGAAAAGGAATTGGCGTCATTTGAAAAGGAATTGACAGCATCATTTTTTGTAATGTCATAGTTACTTTTAGAAAAAATTCAAACTAATGTTCTAGAAGAATAAAAGGTTAGAAAAATTCAGTAAAAACAAAAAGAAAAATTGGGTTTCCATACTTTTCGTTATCAATTTCCTCCTATTTGCGCGTTATTCAGGTAGAAATATATGATATTACGTGGCAAATGCTGGAAAATAAACCTGATGTGACCAACTTTTTGATACGCAAATTTTGTGGTGATGTTCTTTGTAAGAAAATCAAGCTGGGCTTTCTGAGGGCCAATAGGGTGGGGCCCACCCTTGACTAATTGTGGCGCAATGCTTGATGAATTTTTTAGTACTAAAATAATAGATAGTTCCAAACGTAGAGCGGGAACTGATGTAGTATAATATCTGGTAAATCCGGAGTCGAATCCACAGAGATAATACTGTGTGCTGACTAAAAACTCGGATTGTTACTTATTTAAACTGGCCCTTAGGTAGCCACCCTTGTCAATTGATTGGGATTAACAAAAACCTAGAAATTGATTGTATTTTTCAAATAATTAAAAGAAAGGTATGGTTGTAGGGTTCATAGCACTCGCAACCAGTTCGAATTAACCTGCTCGATTCGGTGTTCTTAAAAACATTCAACTTTAGAGAGAAAAAGATACCCCGAAAGATGCGAATCTTTATGGTCGCCGTATACCCATGCGCAGCGGAGAATGAGTTTTGGACCTCCATTCCCCCGTTCACATGGACTCTGACAATGTTTGGATTCGTCTGCGGGAAGTATTTTTTTCAATCTAAAATTATTTTTTTCATTGTTTGAAAATAGAAGCAGTATCTGAACTGACCAGGGTGTGCTAATCACCCTGCGACCTTTCCTGAATGACTACTCACTCATTATTAAGCAATAAACAAAGGAAATCCTAGATTTATGCCTTGTTCACTTCGCGATTCAAAAAGAATTTTTCAAAAAATTCTCCCTAGATTCCCCCTACTTTCCACATTTTTCTCTCTATCTCTCTCCATTCACTATCCCTACTATTTTTCAAAAACACTTTTCAAATCTCAATCCAAACAAAGCATTAAGCATGAAAGAAAATAAACGAGAGATAACAATTAATTGAAAAACCAACTAACAACTTTAATTAAAAACAAAAATTAAAACAAGTTATCAGAGTACAAGTAAAAGTAATTGAACAAAACTTCAAAACTTAAAAGGAACAAAACTCGAAAGAAAAGCTCTTGAAACAAAAGTCTCGCAGCCCGTCCTTTTTCTCTGTTTCTCTTTTTTTTTTCCTTTTCCACGGCCAGAGGACCTGACGTCAGTAGGGTTAAGTGGTTATATAGGGATTGAAGACATTAATTACACAAAGGTCCTTTGAACTTCATGAAATAATAAATCAACCATTCAATTTTGAATCATTTTGCATTTTAACCCCAAACTTCTTTAAAATCTTCTTTTTATCCAAAGTCTCGGAAAACAGGCTCGAATAACTTATAAACATAAAAACACATAATAAAAATTAGTTAACAAAAATAAAGGACTAATAAATGTTGATTGGAGGGCCAAAATATGTATATTTTGACACTTATCACGCAACGTGGTCGAGTCCGTAACCGAGTGCTTGCCATGAGTACTCAGCTTCCAAAAACTCAAGGTTCAATGCAAATTGCAATGCATCCACATCTTCTTTGTATATTGGGATTGCATGTGGTGGATACGGTGGTTGGCAAGTACTGGGATGTGGTGCAGAGAATGAGATGAAGTTGGTAACTGAGATTAGTACCATGAACATGATATGGATCAAGGGAGAGGAGGTTAGAAGTATGGCCATTGTTGTATGTATTAATATGTGTGTGTATATATTTATACAGTCTGGATCTAATGAGGGATCCTGCAAGGCCTTACCGTGCGGGACCCTCTTTCCCGAGCGAATTGTGACGATCTGAGCCGCTCAAAGTGATCAGAACGTGATTATAAGGGTACTCGCGAGAAATCAGCCAAAAAAAAAATGATTGGGAAGGGCTTGATCCAAACAGTTTTTTATTGAACGGTTCAGTAAAAAACTACTCGGATCAAGCATTTCCTAATTATTTTTTTTGCTGATTTCTCGTGAGTACCCTTAAAATCACATTCTAAACATATTGAGCGGCTCGGATCGTCGCAATTTGCTCGGAAAAGGGAAGTTCTGCACAGTAAGACCGTGCGGGATCCCTCATTGGATATATTCTGTATGTATATATAAACCACTTTACCACTTTTTCGTCACCGAATTTTTTTTCTTTTTCTTGTAGTGTAGTTACAAATCATCCAAGTAGCTCACCGAGTCGCACTCAGTTACCCCAAATTAAGGACGAGTCGCACCATCATAGACCATCCGGAGGCCAAGGCTCTGTCTTGTAGTGTAGTTACAAATCATCCAAGTAGCTCACCGAGTCGCACCCAGTTACCCCAAGTTAAGGACGAGTCGCACCATCATAGGCCATCCGGAGGCCAAGGCTCTGTCTCCGTCAAGACCCAAGCAACCTGGACCACAAAACCTACCTCGACGTTCATTATATATTTATTTTACTCTCACTTTTGTAGCGTATTTTCCTCGTGCTAGGGAAAATATACTAAATTAAACACGTGTAAGATAGGACATCACGAGAGGGTGCATCACAGGGAATAATAGCCGACCATGTGGTAAGTACGGAAGCACCATAAAAGGAGCATCTGAGGTGGTGTACGTGGCAGCACGGCGGCGCCACATGAGGGTGTGTAAGGCTAAGCAAGGTAATTAATCAAGGGAAATGTATAGCAATGTACGACACATGCAATTGCCGAGCAAATGGACCATCACGTAGTCTTGACCTGAGCTAAGCCAACCAACGAGATGGGCGGCTGAATTGATCCGAAGTATTCTGGAATGAGTTCCTTACGTGATAAGGACTGGTCCCGCGAATAAGGGAATAATATATCCTGCCATGAAGGGCAACAATAAAAGTTACTATATGGAATGAATTCCATATTAGAGGAGTTTCCTAATGAGAGTAGGACTTTGGCTTATTGGGGGGAGAGAATCATAGAAAGGCTCGGTTTTCTATACGGGATAGGAAACTTAGGGTGACAAGGATGCTTGGGAAGCAAGTCATGAGATGTCTATAAATTCAAGGTAAACCTAACAAGAGAGGCACGCTTTGAGTAGTAATATAACTTTCTTTCTTCCTTACGAAATTAAGGTTTAGTACGACACTGACTTAGGCATCGAAGGGTCTTTGCCGACAAGAGACAAAGGTGCGCTCGACGAGGCTGTCATATGTGTTTTGATCTTAAAGAGTGTGGTTCCATATAAAAAGGATTTTTCCCTTTACAACTTTTTCTGCTATAATTTATTTATATTCTTTTTAGCATCAGATCAAAACTTTCAAATTTTGAATGAACTGGGGAGGGTATAGTCAAGGGGCGTGTAAGCTGGCCCACACATTTCAGACCGTCAAACCAAAGAAAAAAATAATGTTCAAAAAGTTATAGATTGACTAAGTTCTTGCAGATAAATGAAAGGAACTAATAGTATCTCTTCTTGCAGTAAATTAAAGAATTTATGGATTGATCATAGAAATGAAGAAGA
>BPLS01028985.1:353837-366344 GCA_019656275.1 Rhododendron kiyosumense | reverse complement strand
TCTTCTTCATTTCTATGATCAATCCATAAATTCTTTAATTTACTGCAGGAAGAGATACTATTAGTTCCTTTCATTTATCTGCAAGAACTTAATCAATATATAACTTTTGGAACGTTATTATTATTTTTTGGTTTGACGGTTTGAGATGTCTGGGCCAGCTTGTATGCCCCTTGACTATACCCTCCCAAGTCCATTTAAAATTTGAAAGTTTTGATCTGATGCATGCAGAAAAAAAAAAATTATCGCAGAAAAATTGGTAAAGGGAAAAATCCTCTTTATATGGAACCACACTCTTTGAGATCAAAACACATGTGACAATCTCGCCGGAATGCTAAAACCTGCAACACAAACACGGTGAGCGCACCTCTGGCTCTCGTTGGCAAAGGCCTTCCGATACCTAAGTTAGTATTCATACTAAACGCTAATTTCGTAAGGAAGAAAAAGGTTATATTACTGTTCAAAGTGTTCCTCTCTCATTAGGTTTACCTCGTATTTATAGACTCCTCATGACTTGCTCTCTGACCATCCTCGTTGCCTTTGGTTTCCTATCCCGTATAGAAAACCTAGCCTTTTTGGGATTCTCTCCTCCCAATAAGCCAAAGTCCTACTCTCATTAGGAAACTCCTCTAATATGGAATTCATTCCATATAGTAACTCTTATTGCTGCCCTTCATGGCAGGATATATTATTCTCTTATTCGCGGAATCCGTCTTTTATCACATAAGGAACTCATTCCAGAACATTCTGGATCGATCAATCCAGCCGCCCATCTCGTTGGCCGGCTTAGCTCGGGTCAATACTACGCGGTGATCGTACACTTTGCTTGGCAATCATGTCGTACGTTGCTATACGTTTCCCTTGATTAATTACCTTGCTCGGCCTTACGCACCTTCATGTGGTGCCGTCGTGCTGCTGTCACGTACACCACCTCGGATGCTCATTTTGTGGTGCTCCCCGCGCTTACCTTGTGGTCGGCTATTATTCCCTTTGACGCACCCTCTCGTGGTGTCCTGTACCACATGCGTTTTAGTGTATTTTCTCTAGCACGGGGAAAACCCCACTACAATTGCTCGTCAGCTTTGCTCATTACTGCCGCTCGGCAGTGAGTAAAGGGTAAAGCTCCCTCGTAGTCATAGCTTTGGTCTCGTTCCGCTTTTTTCAAAAACCTTCTTTTTCAAAATGACGGTAATTTCAAACTCAAATATATCAAAAATGAAAAAAAAAATTTTAATTTTTTTTTGCACCGTTTAAAAGATCTCAATAATATCTATCAAATAAGATCTATATTGATAAAAAAATTATTTATGTAAGCACATGATTTTTGACCTTAAAACTTATCTTCTTTTTTAAAAACCCATTTTTTTTAAAAGTGGAACGGCATCCTTTGGGGACGTATTCAATACGTCATCCTACTTTTGGGTTTTTAATAATTTTAAACACCACTTTTCGTTTCTCACTCTTTCTGCATCTCACACGAAGAACTTTCTCTCTCCGCCATTGTCACTGTTCATTTCCTTCTTGAAGCGACTGTAACCGGCCACTCCTAAGTCAAATCATCTCGTTCTTCGTCAGAAAACTTTCTCCAGACTTCCCTTTCTACACCCTAGAAGTGCATCCTTCCTTTACGAAATTATTGTAACAAGAAAACACGAATAATGTTTGAGACAAAGGTACTCCTTTTTGAACAAATGATATTGAAATAAATCTCGATTTTTTTTTAATTCAATAACAACTACTTTAGCCCGAAAGCTAGCTTACAACTTATTAATAGGTAGAAAACCCTGGCCCTAATTGATTCGTCCGAAAAGAAGCCGAATCAACTAATTAACAAAAATTACATAAAATGAAAAGTTCTACTTTGATTGGAAAATCAAATACTAGAAAGAAATATAAGGTTGCCAAAATAAATGGCAACTAAAACGCAATTTTCTAATCAAATAATAAACTCAAAATTATGCGTAATTAATTTACATTCTTCATATTTCAATCTGCATCATTCTCCTCGGCTTGAAGAAATTCGTCATTGAGTTTATATAGTTGAGTTCTCCGAAACACATCTGTATCAATCTTGCGCTTTAAATTAATTTGTTCAACCCTAAACTATAAAGATGAGTCTTAAAAAATAAAAACAATATTGTCCGTCACAATCTGCTCTAAGTACACAATCAAAAAATTCTTTCTTACATTAGCTTCAATAAAATCCCAAAAAGGATCTATTATCCCAAATTGTGATTGAGCTGAATGTCCCTCACATTCTCTTGTGAGTCTACAGTAAGCATCAGTAATCCCTCGTCCACCTAGGCTAATTTGCACATTTGAAAAGTTGTGATTGATTGTTCCTCCCCACTAGCCTTTGTTCTTGATATACGTGATAGGGGATCCACCTTAAAACTACAAGTATTCTCTGGAAGCATCCACTATTACTTTTTTTTTAATAGGATTCACTATTACTTCAACAAATTGATCCTTTGCACTATTTTTTTACTTGATGAATTTTGACTCCCTCCTTACCATAATCGTGCCTTTCGCAAAAAATCATCATATTTGGAGGTAAAACATATTTCACTGAATTCTTTCTCAAATACTTCATCTCCATTATTGAAATCATTATCTCCTACAATTGTGAATAAGCAATCCTACTCCTCTGGATACTCATCGCATACTGGTGGTGAATCCCAACTTCCATGTGATTGAAACAATGGAGTTGTGTCAAAAAAATACGTTATTATAATATTCCTGATCCCACGGAACACTTTTTAAGACCTTTTTCTTTGCCAAAAATTCTTTCGATAGGCATGAATTTTTATATTGTGAATTTTTTTTTGAATAAAATTGACCTTGATGTGATCTGGTACTCTCCAATTTTTTCTGTCCCATGATTCAAACGTAACTAAGAGGTAAAAAGAAAGAATGCAGATGTTTCTTTAATTTTTCCCACGAACAGATCTTTTTCTTTTCTTGCCAAACGCAAACAATATTTGAGTCAGAGGTACTCCCTCTTTGAACAAACGATATTGAGACAAATCTTGATGTTTTCTTTAAATCAATAACTACTTTAGCCCGAAAGCTTACAACTAAGCTAAAGTAGTTGTTAATGAATTAAAAAAAAAAATCAAGATTTATCTCAATATCGTTTGTTCAAAGAGAGAGTACCTCTGGCTTAAATATTGTTCGTGTTTTCTTGTTGCAAATAATTTCATAAAAGGAGGCTGCGCTGCATCACTCACGAATTATACCTATTTAGCGATGGGAAAAATATTTTCGTCACCAAAGGTATTTTGCGACGCCAAAAGCATAAAAAATGTGACCAAATTATCTTTCGTCACCAAAGATAACCATTTAGTGACGAAAAAAATATTTCATCGCCAAATGGCCCCTTGTTTGGCGACCAAATATTTTTTCCATTCACAAAAGGGTTATCTTTGGGGACAAAAAAGAGAGTACCTTTCTAGTATTTCATCGCCAAATGGGTACCTTTGGTGACGAAATTTATGAAGATTACATTTCGTCGCCAAATGTATTTCATGCATAACTCTTTGCTTAGAACTCCGATGGAGTTAATTCAAATTGGGTTTGAATTGTAACAGCCCGAAAATTTGGAGACATTAAAAGAAAATTTAAAAGAGGTTTCCAATTAGTTTTCCATTTCGAAGCATTTAAAATTCCAAAAGTCTTGTTAATTCAAATCAAATCACAATGTATCAACCTTAAAGTATTTTGTCATATTCTATTACTGTACAATATTAAAATAATTAATTGAAATTACAGAGCAACTAAGGGTGCAGCATCCAGGGTTTAACAAATACTTCATCGGTCAACGTCACTTCAGTTTTTCATATGACCCTTCTGCTCCGTCTTAAGTACCTGGCGTTAAAGTAACCAAGGCAATATAGTACCATGAGCGATGATGCTCAGTAGCCAAAATCCACCTGAACCCATAACTTACAAGCAACAAAATATATAATGGGAATGCAATAAGAATAACATCAAAAGAGAACAAATCCATTTTTTTATTACTAATCTTTAACCTTAGTGAAATCTAGAATCTTATCCACAGATCCGTTTCTACCCATAACCTTTGGCACAAATACTGGTGTGGTCCGACTCCCCTTTTTCAGATCCGGATGAAAAATACCTAAGTTATATACCCGGTATCCCATCCGCGACCATAAATTTGGATAAAACTTCACCAGATGCTCATGCGAGCACATTCAAGCCTAAGTTGTGACAAATCACAATACCTCCCGTATGTCCCGTCCCAAACATCCGAGAGCCGATCACCATCATGCCGTACCCAAGATTTCGTAAATCAACACTTTCAACAAATTACCCCCAATCATCCACCAACAATTCAATCCTCGGATTCCTTATCCGGAATCACAGTCACAGCCTCTCACATTATCCATTTTCCATTAAACCTACTTTCAATGTCTAAGATGATAAGTCTGCACATCGCAACCAACCCAAGAACCTATTTGTCCAATCCATCAATACAACAATATTTCACACAGTTCAACATTTTCAAAACATGCTCATGGGCTATAACAACAATTAAATTCGCGATATAACAAATCATGCAATAAGGCTAAACACGCGAATAATTTATCATATGTTAAATTTAATCATGCGATTCAATAATCCAACTAACATACCAACATGCTAAAACTATTTAACCGTGTGATAACACTAATCATGCGATTAAAACAAATTAAGTTATTCCTTTTATTTTCTCTTTTCTTTTTCGAAACTTAAGTCTACAATTTACTCTTAATCATCTCGGGACTTATATATCTTAGCCTTTAATACTCATGGGTTAGATTTATAAGCTAATCTACTTGAGGAACTAAACCGCAAATATTCTAAGAAATTTTCAAATCCAGTGGCTACCATTTTCGGAAAAAAAAATTACAGTGGGTTTTGGCCGATTCGGCTGACAGCGTCAGAATCGAAAACTAATTAACCTCGGGCTTAATATTAAATTTTACTACTCAAGAGTTAGATTTATAAGTTCTTAAATCACGAGGGGTTCTGTAATTATTACAACTAAGTTTTCCAGTTCTACTGTTTCATTTCAGAAAAAAACAGAGGATCTCGGCCGGGCTTGACCGGCGACCTCGGGTTCGATTATTTTGTTGGGAAAAAATATGCGGAATTTCTCACAAGTAAATCACAAAGGAAATAATGTAAATGCAGCAAACGTAATCCAAATGCGCAAATCACAAACCAAACGAACACAAGGAATTTTTACGTGGTTCACCCAAAGTGTGAGGTACGTCCACGGGACCGGAGTCCGATTCCACTGTTAACAAAGGCTCTTACAAATGGATTTACAAGAGATACAAAATCTCACAAACATCCTAAGGTGTATCCAACAAACTCCTAATACAAAGAGGAAAGACCTCACCAAGTAGATGAACAAAAACTCTCCAAAGTTGCCGGAAATGGAGAGCCACGGACTGAGAACAAAACAGCCCCAACAATTGATGCAACCTGCTGAGAATAATGCTTCAGAACAGAGAGTAAATGGCTGCCCCAGATTTCTTTCTTGACCACCGAAACACACGAACGCCACAGTGCACTTACTCTCGTTTGTTTTTCTTTTTCCAGGTGAACAACAAAACCCACTGACTTTTCCCTTTACAGGAGAATCAAAAGATAAGGCTTCCAAGAGAAGCTAAGTAAAACACATGTGCAAGTCATGTGCTTCAAGGTGTAGAATGTTCCATCAAAAATTAGCCCACACAAATTAATACTCTTTTGGGTCAAACAAAATGTTGGGCTTTCATTAAGATTCTCCCCCTTCCCGACTTAAGTGGAAGGATCGACTAAACCCGACAAAACTCGAAATTTATCATGTTTGTCCTTAGACAAAACCTTAGTCATCATATCCGAAGGATTATCATCCGTGTGGATTTTCTCAAGTTACAACAACTTCATATCAAGCGTGTCCCGAATCCAATGATACCTAACATCAATGTGCTTTGATCGAGAATGAAAATTGGAATTCTTGCTCAAATGCAATGCACTTTGACTATCACAAAAGAGAACATACCTCTCTTGATTCAAAATAGTTGTTGTAGCCTTCATCATCCAACTTTCCGGTAGAAATCAAATTGAGACAAATGTTCGGTACATGCCTCACATCTTTAAGCACCAACTTGCATCCAACACTTGTTTCCAAGCAAATATTACCCATGCCAACAATTTTTGACAAACCTTCATTTCCCATTCGAACACACCCAAAGTCTCCTTCATTGTAGGAAGTGAAGAAATCGGCTCTTGAAGTGATATGGAATGAAGCACCGGAATCAATTACCCAATTGGTATCTTGGCTAACCAAATTGACACAACTCTCATCACTTACAACCACAAGTTCACCATCGGAAGAGACCGTGGTGTTTTCTTGCTTCTTATCACCATGTTTCGCACGATTTTCCTCCTTGAATTTGAGTTTTAGGCATTCCCGCTTCATGTGGCCTTTCTTTTTATAATAATGGCACTTTATATCTTGCTTTGATGGTGACCTTCCCCTTGAACTCCCCCTCGAACTACCACGGCTTTGATCACGATTGTGGGGAGTGCTACTTCTACCTCGAGATCTCTCTCTTGGGTTAACAACAAGTGCCTCCGAATGAGAAGAACCGGTAGATTTCCTTCTCGTCTCTTCATTCAACAAACTACTAGTAACTTGGCTCATGGAAACAACTCCATCCGGCGCTGAGTTACAAACCGTCAGAACCAAAGTTTCCCAAGTCTCGGGTAGAGAACTAAAAAGCATCAAAGCTTGCAACTCATTATCAAACACAATCTTCATAGAAGCAAGTTGATTAACAAAGCTATTCATTTCATTCAAATATTCCGCAATAGATTTGCCCTCTTTATATTTCAAATTCATCAATTTTTTGAACAAAAATGCTTTGTTAGCGGCCGATATTCTATCATAGAGACTTTCCAATTTCTTCCACAAATTATAAGCCGAAAGTTTTGGTGGAGACATGACGAAAAACACTATCGTCAATCCATTGACGAATAAGCCCAATAGCTTTTCGATTCAAAATGGTCCAATCCTCACGTTTCATATCGATGGGTTTAGTCGTATCACCCTCTATAGGCCCATGTAAGTCTCTACAATACAAGAGGTCTTCCATTTTAATTTTCCAAGTCCCTCATTAGTTCCATTGAAACTAATCATTCTATCCACATTTCCTTCCATAATTTACACCAAAATAATAAACCCTAGCTAACCGTCAGCTCTGATACCAGTTGTTGGGAAAAAATATGCAGAATTTCCCACAAATAAATCACAATGGAAATAATGTAAATGCAGCGAACGTAATCCAAATGCGCAAATTACAAGCCAAACAAACACAAGAAATTTTTACGTGGTTCCCCCAAAGTGTGAGGTATGTCCACAAGACCGGAGTCCGATTCCACTATCAACAAAGATTCTTACAAATGGATTTACAAGAGATACAAAATCTCACAAACACCCTAAGGTGTATCCAACAAACTCCAAATACAAAGAGGAAAGATCTCACCAAGTAGATGAACAAAAACCCTCCAAAGTCCAAAGTTGCCGGAAATGGAGAGCCACGGACTAACAAAACAGCCCCAACAATTGGTGCAACCTGCCGAGAATAATGCTTCAGAACAGAGAGTAAATGGCACACGACCACAGTCGTTTGTTTTTCTTTTTTCAGGTGGACAACAAAACCCACTGACTTTTTCCTTTTCAGGAGAATCAAAAGATAAGGCTTCCAAGAGAAGCTAAGTAAAACACATGTGCAAGTCATGTGCTTCAAAGTGGAGACGGTGATGAAGGCTGGAGATCGATGCTCCTATCTCTCACTCTCTCTCTCTGCCGAAGTGGCAAAATAATTGGGAGGCATGGGTTTTAAAAATTGGTTTGAATTTGCATGGAGGGTATTAACCCATGGAGGATTATGTGTTGTCTAATAGAGAGGAAATTAGGGAGGAGATGAGGAATTTGGTTGCCCCCAATTTCTCAGCCGAAAGTTAAAAAAATGGTGAGGGTTTCGTCCAGAGCAACACACGCACACACTAGAAAAATCACTCACTGGATACACGAGCACACAATTGATTACGAAATTAAAATTAGTGTGATGATGTAAATAATTTATTTTTTTTTTGCATTAAATAAACTATTATTTAAAAAAACCGGGTCTTTACATAAATAATAACATAAAGGGTTACAACTTTTATGGATATCAAAATTTTTAATTTTAATATTTAAAAGTTCAAAATGACATTGGAAATATATTTTAATGTTAAACGTATGTGTTATATTTATATTAGATGTTTCAAATATATACTGCAAATTGTGTGTGGTGCAATTGGTCGAAACTTGCGCACAAAATTTAGGAGACCTAGGTGATAGGCATGTAAATATTCACATTAACGCCCCTTAGTTTATCTTTGTTAAGTCCTATTTATATTATTATTATTCAGAGTTTAATGCTTAATCGTTGTGTTTTAGGTATTTGAAAAGTTTGATTAAAAAATATTTAAAGTTGATCATGAAATATAGAACGGCGTTCCACATTGGTCCGTTTGAAGGTCAATACAGAGTCAAGGATTTTGCTATGAACATATTTAGTCCACGGGCATGACTACACAGGATAATAATTCCATTGGGAATTAGGTCGGCAGTAGTAACGTGGCCCACGGGGGAATTAGAATTAAAATAGTACAAGAAGGGTTTTTCGGCTGGGTTTAAAAGAGGGGCTGCTGCCGTGGAACAGTTCTCCGACGGAAGAAAGAAAGGACAGGGCTGCCAAGAAAAGAACGGAGAACGGGGCTGTCGACTGCTGCGGTCAATATTGTTTAGTGTTCTCTTTTCCTCTCAAGGTTTTGATGTTTTGTTCAATTATTCGCATTTTTTGATAATTAGTTTTAATTTTTGTTTTTAATAAAAGTTATTCGCTGGTATTTGATTCATTGATATTTTTCTGTTAATTTTTCATCTTGCACAATAGAAGCATGTTTCAATATAAGGTTTCTTCTATTTTACGCACAATGATTAGTGAGTAGTCGTACAGGTAGGATTGTAGGATGATTAGCACACTGTGACCAGTTTGGGTACTGCTCCTATTTTCAAATAATAAAAAAGCAATTTTAGGTTATTAAAGAACATTCGTTAGACGAACTTGGGCATTGTCGGAGCCCATGTGAACGGGATAACGGGGGTCCAAAACTTATTCTTCGCTGCACATGGGTGAACGGCGACCATAAGGGTTCGCATCTTTCGGGGTATCTTTTTCAATCTAAAATCAAACGTTTTAAAGAACACCGATTGGAGCAGATGAGTCTGGACCGGTTGCAAGTGTTATAAACCTTACGACCGTACTTTCTTTTTAATTATTTGAAAAGTACAATCAATTTCTAGATTTTATTTAATCTCAATCAATCAATAAGAGGTGGCTACCTAAGAGCCAGTTTTAATTAGTAATAACTCGAGTTTTAGTCAGCACACATCACCATCTCTGTGGATTCGACTCCGGACTTACCGGATATTGTGCTACGTCGGTCTCCACCTTATACTTGTGGCAACCCATTATTTTAGGATTAGGAATCCGTCAATCACTAGGTTTCTGGAGGAGCAAGAAAGTGGGCTGCTTTTCCCATTTGAATGTCTTTTGTGATGAAAAATTTTATCACCGATTTCTTATATCGATTACGAAAAATTTCATCAAGGATGTGTCACCTAAATTCGTCGCGAAAAGGAATAATTGGTGATCAATTATTCATTTTCGGTGATGAAATATTTCGTCATCAAAAGCTACTGTGACAAAAAATAAATTTTATCACTAGGTAGAAATCCTTGACAACCTTTAGTCGACAATTTTTTTTTTCATCACATTCTAATTTTTCTTCACCTATACTACTTGTGACGAAAAAATATAAGGCAAATTTCACTCAGACCCCTTGAGGTATCTGACAATGACAGAAGGTATGTACCCTCAGTTTTAAAAAATAACAGAAACCTCCCATATTTCACAGTTTGGGTTTCATTCTGTTAGTTCTGTTAGTGAAATGGACAAAAAATGTACAAAAAATGAAACCTTCAATTTTATTTAGTTTTACAGCTATCTTAGGGCTCTTATTGAATGACTTAGAGCAAAAAATTAATTATAACCCTTTAAGATAAAATAATCAGAAAAATAAGATTTTCGCACCGATTCAAACGGATTAAAAATTGGAGCACTTAAGTATCTTCTCTTCATTTGGTTTTAAGGCTCTTTCAGGGCTCTCATTGAAAGCCTTGGAGCCAAAAATTAATTATGACCATTTAGGATAAAATGATAAAAAAAATAAAAATCTTCACACCGATTCAAACGAATTAAAAATTGGAGCAATTAAGTATATACTTTTCATTTGGTTTTATGGTTTTCTTAGGGCTCTTACTGAAGCCCTAAAGCGAAAAATTAATTATTACTCTTTAGGATAAAATAATTAAAAAAATAAAATTTTCACATCGATTCAAACGGATCGAAAATTTAATCACTTAAGTATCTCCTATTTGTTTAGTTTTATGGCTATCTTAGAGCTCTCATTGAAAATCTTAGAACAAAAATTAATTATTGCACTTTAGGATAAAATAATCAGAAAAATAAGATTTTCACACCAATTCAAAAGGATTAAAAATTGGAGCACTTAAGTATTTGCTTTTCATTGAAAGCCCTAAAACCAAATGAAGAGCAAAATTTTAAATGCTCCAATTTTATTCCGTTTGAATCGGTGCGAAGATTTTATTTTTTTAATTATTTTATCTTAAATGATTATAATTAATTTTTGACTCTAAAACTTTCAATGAGAGCCCTAAGATAACTGTAGAACTAAATAAAATTGAAGATTTCATTTTCCGTACATTTTCCGTCCATTTCACTGTCAGAATGATACCTAAACTGTGAAATAGGGGAGGTTTTTGTCATTTTTGAAAACTGAGGGATACTTCTTGTCATTGTCAGATACCTCAGGGGGTCTGAGTGAAATTTGCCCAAAGATATATAATCTGTGACGATTTTCATTCGTATTCAAAAACCAAATTTCTTGTACTAGCTGGTTGTTATTTTTCTTTTCAAGATTGTAGCTTCCAGCCTCTGTTTCAAGAATTGTTCTTCTTGTTTTGTTGGGCTTTCTTTTTGAGGTCGTTGTTTTCTAATTTGTCCTACCTTTGTGTGGACTTTTCTTCCTAGACTTTCTCACCCCTTTGGGGATTGTGTGGACTGTGGAGTCTCTTGATGTAATAGTGAATTTTCAGAGTGGTGACAATTTTGTGGCACATGTTGTAGCCCAAAATGCAATGGCTTGTATCTCTCCTTTATGGGGATGATTGTCCTTCTTGATGTACTGTTTTCTTCTCCTATCAATGAACTATCCTAAACTTTGGCAAAAAAAATAAATTTAAATTCAAAATTTTCAATCAGTAATCAAATTGATATATACCGCCTCCCAAGTAATTGTTCAATGGTATTGGGGAACCACGTGGTGGTGCACCAAAAATAAGCAATAATTTTTTCGTTTGGACAATCTGAAAGATGGGGAAAAATAGGTACAATTGTGTCTTTTATTCAGAATATCTCGAAGGTCCACTACCGTTGCACTAATGATCACTAGTTAGAAAAAATTTCAAACGAGGAGGAAGAGGAGGGTGAGATTCGCGCGCATTGAGCATAATTGTAGCGAAGAAATGTGGTTTTGAGGCAGCCGGATTCAATTGGGAGTAAAGCTGATGTTTCTCCTTCCACTTCTTTGGTGGGAGAGACGAGGGAGGAGGTTGATTAATGCGTAGTGGCTAAGGGCCGGTGATGGGAAGGCCAGAGTTGAGGGGAATGATGGTGATGAGGAGAGTTTTGATTGTGGTCAAGATAGGTCTATTAGTGAACCGGATTTTAGAAAAAGAGTTGTGGCATGGAATCGATGGAACCATAGACACGAGGCATGCAATGGCTATGGAGAGTTCCTGATACTATAGTCTCGGTTGTACGTAGGGAACTCAAACCCTTTAGGCATGCGAGGGCAACGACAAAATGATTGCAGCAGGGATCATGCAGTTGGTGAGCAAAAAAGAGTTGGGAGCAGCTATTCTGGGAATCGATCTTCTCTTTGATGCTATCCATAAATCAGAAAGTAGATTGAGACGGTCCAAGATAAGGATTAAAAAGAAGAAATTTCATAAAAAAACCTAAATTACATTACCATGCAATAAATTTTTTTTTTTTATTGACAAAGAAAAGTACGTTGACCCATGATTTTAGTACTCCATATTATTTATTTATTTTTGAAGGTTTTGGGTGGGGCAATGGTCAAGTTATACGAGTAGTAATTAAAAATCCATGTTTTTATGGAGTTTAATAGACTACCGGATTGCCTACTAGGGGGTGTTTCCATTAATAAAAAACACTAAAAACTTAACGCATTTTATAATTCTGTTTCTACTATAAAAAAAAGTTTTAACATTTTACCATCTCATTTCTACTAACAAAA
>BPLS01028985.1:307150-318837 GCA_019656275.1 Rhododendron kiyosumense | reverse complement strand
TTTTTTGGTGAAAAATGCAATTTTTGCCCAAGCCACGGGATGCTAATTATCCCATGACCCAACCCTTGAAACTACTCACGCATATCTACGAAGATAAGAGCAAGCGAAAATTGACTAAGCATAATTGAAAAGACAAGACTAGAATTAAACTAGCGATTAAGATAGATCGGGAATAAAGTAACAACTTTAATTAAAGCGACAATATCAAAAACTAACTAATTAAGACAGAAAATTAAATATTGAAAGGCTGAAAAGCAAAACACTCAAGAACAATGCAAAAAGCAAAAAATGAATCTAAGTTAGATCTAGAAATTCTGTAAAAAACGTCCTACTCCTTGTTTGTACAAAATGATGTCATAATCTTTTATACTCAGGAGATCCGCGCCTGGAATATTCCCACGATGCTCCGAAGATGCCCCGCTATTGCGCTCGGCATCGTTGGCCACGGCCTTACGCTGGACTACTAAGCTGGTCGGCATCGATGTAAAGTGCTTTATCCCATCGATGCCGAAGTGGCTAAGGGACTGGGCTGCAACGGGGCTCGGCATCGATGCACATAAATCCTTCCCATCGATGCCGAGATCAATAGGGCCTTGCTCGCTAAGAAGGCTCGGCATCGATGTCAAGTCTGGCATCCCATCGATGCCGAGCTCGATAGGTGCCTAGCTTGCTGCTGCTGCCTTGCTCGGGCCATGCTTGATGTTGCCGTCTTGCTCGGGTGATGCATCTGCCTTGCCTGGGCCTTGGCCATCTGCTTCAGCCTTGGCTGCGGCTTGGCCATCTGCTTCTGGGTTGCCTGGGTGTTAGCCGTTGCTCTTCTGCTCGGGCCACGCCTTGGCTGCACCTTGGGCACACCTTGGCCTTTAAAGCTCCTTCTTAGGCGATTCGCCTGCAAAACAACCCCAAAACATTCTACGAGCAAAAAATCATTAAAAACAACTAATTAGCACTTAAATTAACACTAAGCCTAGTTACTAGCGCACCCTATATTCCATTTCCGGGTGCTTATCAATATTACTACTCAAAGCGCACTTCTCTCATTAGGTTTATCTTGAATTTAAAGACTTCTCATGACTTACTTTTCAAGCATCCTTGTCGCCTTAGGTTTCCTATCTCATGTAGAAAATCGAGCCTTTCTGGGATTAATGCAAAAGGAACATCTACTGCTATATTAGTCGGGTTAACTAAGGAGCAAGAACATGTGTCTGATCCTTATATTATGCTGTTGTTTTGAGGGTGTTGTGGGTGAGAGTATTGAATGAGGGTTGTTATCTTTTTAGTGGCGTTGTGACCTTTTCACTCTAGTTCTTTTCTAGTTTTTTTGGTTTTTGTTTTGATCTGCTGTTAAACCAATCCAGCTAGAGCAAGTATCCTCTTTCATTGGTTGAAGGAAACAGTTCCCATCTGGGGAACAAACCAGTGATTGGCCAAGGACGAATATATAATCTTAGCTTAGGAAAGGATTGATTAGTACAGACGGTAACTAACCCGGGGGGGAGAAAAAACAACAAATAGACAATAGAGATTATGTACTTCAAGTTCTTTGCCTAGAGGATTGATCAAAAAAGTAGATGCTTCCTTAGGAAATTTTTTGCTATTACGCCCTTAACGAATGGATCGCCCTCTGAACGATTAGAATAAGGTAAAGCTTGAAGATAAGTTTTGTACTCTACTAATTTCTCAATCCCTGTAGTACGGTGGGCGCCGGCCGGTCTTTCAAATAGATCCCCCATTTTAGCTCATTGTTATCTTTCTATTCTTATTTGCTTGTTTTTCATGGGTTCGTGCTCGCGATCCTTTGTCTTTGTAATGTTTTTTTTGTAATCTATCAATTGAGTTATTTTTCCCTTTTAGATCTTGTGTTTTACAAGTTGTATATCGTGTTTAATGCAAGATACACGGTGAACAACACAACTTTTTGGATTGAAGAATACAGAGTTGATTTATTTTAACACTAGCTAGCTAGTCATTATTTATTTGTATTCCGTATATTTTTAATTAGCAATTCGTTTTTGAAAGATGACTGGAAACTTTGTGTACTAGAGAATGATTTTATGTTTTAATTATTAATATATAGACTTTTTTCTGTTAGTGGATGATTTTATTTTTTTGATTGTCTTAATATGATCTTGTCATGGAACAAAGAATGGTTGATTCTCTGCGGTCCATAATTGGTCTCCCCTCGATGTACCCTTTGTCGAGTTTTAATAAAATTATGTTTCCTATCAAAAAAAAAAAACAAAGAATGGTTGATTCTCTCATTTTCATATTTTTTATATAATATAGAAAAGTGGCATCTCATGTGTGTTAAAGTGTGTGTGTGTGTGTATATATAACATAATGAAGAGATGATAGCTAATAAGTGTGATGTTTTGATTTTATATTACACTTAAAAACCGTCATGACACAAAAGATGACAGTTTTAGACCACTTTTAATTAGGGTTTATAAATGTAATATTACACATTCAATGACGGTTTATAACTGTCATCGTTTACTTTTTAATTACACTTAAACAACATCATCTTTTAAAAAAATGACAATTTTAAAACACTTTAATGACGTTTCAAAATTGTCATCTTCTACTTTCAATTATGTTTAAAAAGCGTCATCTTTATAGATATTGATGACAGTTCCAAACTGTCATTTTAAGCTTCAAACTTTTAATGACAGATGTTTCACGTTTAATGACACTTTTAAACTGTCATCTTTTACGATTATTGTAATAGTGGCACTTCTCTCATTAGGTTTATCTTGAATTGAAAGACTTCTCATGACTTGCTTTTCAAGCATCCTTGTCGCCTTAGGTTTCTATCCCGTGTAGAAAACAGAGCCTTTCTGGGATTCTCTCACCCAATACGCCAAAGTCCTACTCTCGTTATGAAACTCCTCTAATATGAAATTCGTTCCATATAGTAACTCTCACAGCTACCTTTCATGGTAGAATATATTATTCCCTTATTCGCAGGACCTGTCCTTATCAAGTAAGGAACTCATTCCAGAATATTCCAGATCGATCAATTCAAGCACCCATCTCGTTGGTCGACTTAGCTCGGGTCAAGAATACGTGATCATACCCTTTGCTCAGCAATCGTGTCGTACATTACTATACGTTTCCCTTGATTAATAACCTTGCTCAGCCTTACGCACCCTCGATCACGTGGTGCCGCTATGCTGCCACGTACACCACCTTGGATGCTCCTTTTGTGCTGCTTCCGTACTTACCACGTGGTCGGCTATTATTCCCTGTGACGCACCCTCTCGTGGTGTCCTGTCCCGCACGTGTTTCAGTGTATTTTCCCTAGCACGAGGAAAACACACTACAAAAGTGAGAGTAAAATAAATAATGAACGTCGAGGTAGGTTTTTCGGTCCAGGTTGCGTGGTCTTGATGGAGATAGAGCCTTGGCCTCCGAATGGTCTATGATGGTGCGACTTGTCCTTAACTTGGGGTAACTCGGTGCGACACGGTGGGTGACTCCGTGGGCTACTTGGATGATTTGTAACTACACTACAAGAAAAAGGAAAAAAATTTGGTGATGAAAAAGTGGTTTAAATTTCATCGATAAATGAGTATATTTGGCGACGAAAAAATAAATTCGTTACTATTTTGATAATTTTTGCAACGAAATTATTTTCTCACCAATTATACCTACTTAGCGATGGGAAAAATATTTTCATCCCCAAAGTTACCCATTTTGCATTGCTAAAAGCGTAATTTCATCGCCAAATGGCCCCTGTTTGGCGACCAAGTATTTTTTCCTTCACGAAAGGGTTATCTTTGTCAAAAAAAAAAAACCTTTCTAGTATGTCTTCGTCAAATGGGTGCCTTTGGTGACGAAATTTATGAAGATTGCATTTGGTCGCCAAATGTATTTCGGGCATAACTCTTTGTTTAGAACTCCGATTGAGATAATTCAAATGGGTTTGAACAATAACATAAAGGGCTTCAACTTTCATGTTCATCAAAATTGCTAATTTTAATATTTAAAAGTACAAAATGACATTCGGAATACATTTTAATGTTAAATGTATGTGTTATATATGCATATATTAGATATTTTAAATATATACTGAAAATTGTGTGTGGTGCAATTGGTCAAAGCTTGCGCACAAAACTTAGGAGACCTGGGTCTCTGAAGGAGCTAGCAAGAAAGTGGGCTATTTTTCCCATTTCAATGTCTTTTTTGACGAAATTTTTTGTTGCCGATTTCTTATATTGGTGACGAAAAATTTCATCAAGGATGCGTCACCTAAATTCATCGCGAAAAGGAATAATTGGTGACAAAAAATTTCGTCAACAAGTATTTATTTTTGGCGATGAAATATTTCGTCATCAAAAGCCGCTATAGGTGATGAAAAATAGATTTCATCACCAAGTAGGAATCCTTGACAATCTTGAGTCGACAAATTTTTTTCATCACCCAGACTAATTTTTCTTCACCTATACTTCTTGTGACGAAAAAATATATAATCTGTGACGATTTTCATTCGTCTCCAAAGACCAAATTTCTTGTACTACTAGATATTGACCGGTTGTTATTTTTCTTTCCAAGATTGTAGCTTTTTCAGCCTCCATTTTAAGGATTGTTCTTCTTGTCCTGTTGGGCCTCCGTTTGAAAGTTGTTGTTTGGTTTGTCCTACCTCTGTGTGGACTTTTCTTCTCCTTTGCTAGAGTTTCTCACCCCTTTGGGGATTTTGCGGACTGTGGAGTATCTTGACATAATGGTGAGTTTTCAGAGCGGTGGTAATTTTGTAGCACATGCATGTTGTAGCCCAAAATGCAATAGCTTGTATCTCTCCTTCATGGGGATGATTGCCCTTCTTTTTGTACTGTTTTCGTCTCCTATCAATGAACTATCCTAAACTTTGGCAAAAAAAAAAAAAAAAACCCTAAATTCAAATCAGTAATCAAATTGATATACTTCCGTAGTCCCAAAAAGAATGACAATTTATGAAACTCGTGTCATTTTTTATCGTTTATATCTTTTAATCTATAATGTTTTTTGTGAATTTGAAAACTTTGTATAATAGAGCTTGTAATACCCCTAGTCTTTAATTATGGTTTATGTTAATTATGTGACATGTTTAAGGCTTGATATGTGAAATTAGGCTTAATTTGCTAGTTAAATAAAAATTGGAACATAAGTTGGCATAAGGCACACATGCACTCAATAATTTTTCCCAAGTCAAGCACAACAAAACAAGTCTTCCACGGCTCTTTTTCTTTGTTCTTATCAAAACATAGAGAGAGAGAGAGAGAGAGAGAGAGAGAGAGAGAGAGAGAGAAGAATCGGTGGAAGGAGAAAAGAAGGAGAAGGAGAAGGAAAAATTGGGGGAAATCTTATTTGCCTTGAATTGAACATTTAACTTGGTAATTTTTATATCTCCTACTTGAATTCATGTTTTATATGTTGAATTCCATGCTTTAGTAGTTGTATTTCATGTTTAATTGATGAATTTTGTTGGATTGGAGTAGCAAAATTTCGTGTATGAAGCATGTGTACATAACAGTTTTCTGACAGCAAACCAGGTCTCAGTTTTTACGTAATTTCTCATCCGTAAACTTTGAATTAGGTTTTGGTTCCTTCACAAGTTAGAAAGTAGACTTAAAGCTTGTTCTTTTTCCGCTGGAATGCCCAAACCGTTGAGAATTCAATTTATAGTGATTTTCTGAAGTTTGGGTTGAAACTAGGAAATCTGTAGAGTAGAAATTTCATGTCTGTCCTGATTTTGTGGATTTGTTTTGAGGTAGTTCCTAGGCTTCAAAAATTATGATATTTTTATAGAGAGTTCCTCTATGAGTCTTTTATCTATGGTAAAAATTTCGGGACCATATTTGAAGTATTGAATTCTGTAAAAATTCGTGACCATGTGGTGCGCAGTTTTCGGACTGTGCTGATTGCATAGACACGTGTTAGGGAAACGGCCATAATTTTGAGTTCGGGCAATGAAATTGCGATCCGTTTTCTGATTTTGAACCTAGACTCGTAGACCTAAAAAAATGCATGAAGATCATGTCTTAGTTATTCTTGAGCAAGTCAGTTTTGGCGTTAAAGTTTATGGAACTGCTGTTTCTGTGACTATTTTGTTGAGGCTAGCTATCTAAGTTCATATGTCTACCTTAGGACCTTAAAATAGGCTTATTTAGCATCTTCTAATTATGTTTTTATTGCCTAATTGTTTTAGGAAGCTCGGGTGGTTCGTAGAGCCGAGATGAGTGATTAATACCTAGACACATGCTTTGAACTTGTTTTCCTTATCGATCTTATTTGAGCATGTTTATAAATGTGTACTCCATGGATACCAATGGAAGGTGGACTTATTTTTGAAATGTTTGCGAATCTATTTAATGGCATTCCCAACGTTCGGTCTTGCTAGGGGACGGCTTAATGGCTAGCAAGGGTGTTTGAGGTTGGTGTGTATTTTGGGATAATGCATAGACGTTTGGCTTATCCACTACCGGGGACGCCCGGTAGCTTTTGAATTTTGAATAGCGGAATGTGCATTATATTTGGCTTATGGTTTTGAGTACTTTGTTTTGAATTATTATCAAATTATTTTGCGTTATCCATGGAAGGCATGTGAGTTAAGTATTAATCATTCACACGAGCTTTAACTTATGGATTTTCTTTTCCACCTTTCAGGAAGCGAAGCATAGGGTGGCGTGGTATTCACTTTTGGGATGTGTGTATTTTTTTGGAAACTTGTAAAAGAAAGGAAGTTATGCTTGTAGACACTTAGCTTGTACATAGTTTGTTAGCTTTTGAATTTGTATGTAAGCACACCAGCTCTGGGAGGTTTACACTTTTGGTTTGTAAAACCTAAGCAAGACTTTGGTTCGTTGTCAATAGAAGATCATCTTTTGCTTCCGTTGTTATGTTAGTCCCTTTTGATTGTTGCTTGCTTAGATGATTTTGACTTGTGGTTTGGCCTTAGTAAGAAATCACTGGCATTTGTTATGATTAAGACCTCAAGGGACGGGTCAGGGTCGTCACAGAGCTAATCGAAAACTATCAAACAAGATCCATATTGCATATTTTTTTAGATCCATATTGAAAGATATAAGAAGTTGAAATTGGCACGGACATAAAAAATTGACATCCAGTTTGGGACGGAGGGAGTACGTTTTACCGCCACCTGAGTAATTGTTCAATGGTTTGGGATACCGCCACCCTTTTCCACCACACATGTTTGTCAGTTTGTCAAGTACTTCATGATCATATACTTAATATATAAAAATAAGGCTCTACAAAAATATTGAAATTCCTTTTTTGCTATCAAATACTCAAAAGCAATGTAATAAAGGAACGAAAAGCAATAACAGATGAACACAAGAATATACATGAAAAACCCCTTAGAAAGGGTAAAAACTACGGGAGGAAATCGAACCACTAAAAGTAATCATTGTGCAGTTAAAAACGATCTTAATTAAACAAGCATGAATCCTCGCTGATTGACCAAAGATCGATTTGTTGAATCCACGTACACCGCACCAAGTGGTTAATTGCCGAACGCCTTGAATCCACAAGTCCTCCAATATACTTCCAGAATCCACCGAAGAATGTTTCAAGCCACTGGAACAATGGTTGAAAAGAACACTTGGAGTTTATGTAGAAAGGTTCATGATGACCGAATCATGTGTAACTCCAAGATGTAAGAATCAGGGACCATTAGGCATTAATCGGTATTGGAGACAACGGTAAACAACTCTGATATCTTTGGTAGTCTTAAAAAGCCAACAAAAACGAATATAAATCGGTTGTTGAAGAAAACGGAAGGTTGCTCGAGCACTGAATATAATTGTGTTTGAGTTGCTCAAGCACTGTGACTAGAAAACACTTCCATATAACCACCAACGTGATTTCTTCTTTTCCTGCACGAAATCCTCTTGCCAAATGGATTCCTTCCATGCTACTTTCCTTTGACAACCTCTCTCTATCAATTACAAAATACAATTGATACCCTTTCCTAAAATAAATGCTCTAAAACAATAAGTTAGAACATAATTAAAGGGATACAAATCAAAAAAGATTTTGTCATGGGATTTGCTAAAATATGAACTTTACAATTTCCCCCTTTGGCACATCCATGACAAAACAAGCAAAGCACGATTAACCTGTAACGTCCCGTAAGTTTTAGCAATTATAATATCATTTAAAGAATATTAATAGTAATAATAAAATTATCCTAATCATAATTATGCAATAGTTATATACAAATAAAATTAATTTTACTTTTAATTATCCTACTTTTAATTCTTGTAAATTGCATGCATATAAATCCTGATAACTTTCACTCTCCTACTCAAATTCTACCTCTTTCCTCTGTATATTTTCGTCCCAAATTCGTCCATACCGAAACCCTATAGAATACAACCTCTTTAAATCCAATTCTAATCGAAACTCTTCCAATTCTCCTATATATACGTCTCCAATTCGACCCTAGGTCAAATCATTATAATTCTCACGCTCCCTAGTCCAGAAAGAGTAAAAAAATCAGAGAGATTGAAGCTCCAATCCATGGAGTTCTAGAGAGAGAAAGAAAGAGAGAAAAAAGTGGGTTTCATAGCTACGATCAACCGGAACCCGAATTGATCATTCTAATCCCTTCTTACAACTCCTAGCATCGCCGAACATCATTCAATTCGGCCCCAAAGTTTCCCGATCGAAGAATCCGAAATCTTCTTCTCAAAGTTTCAAGTTTCGATTAAAAACTAATTCGATCCGATTCGAGGTAGTATAATCTCTCCCAATCACTTCTCTAAGTATATTTAATGTTTTTAGGCATAATCCATCGTCCCAAATGAACCCATTCATTGAAAATAGCAAGAAAAACCAAAAAAATGATTTCTGGACGCGACCTTGCGGCCGCGACCTTCGGGCCGCAAAATAGAGCTGAAATTCCTCCAATTTGCTTGGAACAAGTTTTACAGCCTTGTTACTTGGTCTTTTCCTCATTACTTTGAGAACAAAAAAGCAACTCCTCAGTACTCAGGCCCTTCGAAAGCCTAATTTGTACTCCTTTTTTTTTAGGAACTAGCATTTTTCGTGTTTTGTTCTTTTGTAAATACGCAAATTCCATTTCTATTATTCAATAGTTTTTTTTAATGAAATTCCTTCTTTTAACAATACAACTGACTTGGGATTATTGTTAAAATAATAACAATTCCAACAACCCCAATTCAATTTCCTCTAAAGTTAATAAAGAAACACCAGCGGACCCCAAAAATGCGGGCCCACTACAAGCCTGGCCCACCTGCAGAAGTATAAAAGCGGAAATGATTCAAAATCACCCCCTACGCTCTACGCATTCAAGTCTTCTCAAAACCTCTCAAGAACAGAACCATTTCTTCTCTCTTTCAGAAAACGCTAAACTCTGACTTGAATCAATGGCTTCTTCTAGCAACCCCAGCCACAGAACACCCCACTCCTTCTCTGGCATTGAGGCGATTCGTGTCAGGAAAAGCCCAGGGACCGACTGAAGAGTCCTACCTCGACGCCAGAGTTTTTATCCCAAACCCTAGAGAATAAGGTACTTTCATTTTGGGCCCTCAACTCATAGGAGAAATTCCTGCTTCCCTCTCCCTTTACTATCCTCGATTGGGAGATGCCGATATTCGAGCCTGTTCAAACCTTGACTGGCAAAACTTTACAAGGAAATCCTTCCCCTGTTGGCCCACATTAGATAAGGATTGGAAGATATGGACCACTCGCATGTTGGCTGTGAAATCGAGTGATTTAGATAAGGTGGGTTTAAAAAATATTATTACCCTCCTTCGAAGGGGGGTCCCACAAAATCCTTCCTTGATTCAGGCCGCCTTGGCCTTTTGGGACCCATCCTTCAATTTCTTCCGATTTAACTGTGGCATGATTGCACCCACAGTTCTAAATGTTACTCAAATGCTGGGGCTCATTCCATATAGCCCTCAATTCGACCCTACCAAAGAGTACATTCCTCCCGAGGGCTTCGCTCGTTTAACTGCCACCAACGGAGCTTTTTCCCATTTCTACAACAGGAAAAGAAAATTGACAGGGGAGGTGTCCGAGACTGAATTCTTTGCTTACATCCTCTACACCCTTTGCAAGCATATCCTCTGCCATTCTGGAAAAAGGGTAATGAGTGAGTTCGTCCCGTTGGCACTGGCGCTCTCTAGAGGTGAAGAATTCGACTTCGCCTCCTACTTCCTCGGTCACGTATACAAAGTTAGGTCTGACTTCTACCAGAAAGGGTTTGAACCACTCTCAGGGAGGGCCCCAATGGTTCATTCAACTGTGGCTTCATGCAGACTTCCCTGAGCTGGGTCCCTTTGAAGCACCCACGTCACCTGCTGGCACCATCGAGACGCCCAACGTCCATGGGGACAACTATGTTCACCCAGAGGACAGTGCAACTCAGACCTCAGTGTACTACCTGTGCCTCTTTGCTGGACTTGCCTCAGACAGGGAATGGCCCAATCCATTCCCAACTCCTGTTGGGCCAGCATGGCTTTTTGACATTCTGGCAGATAGACAAGGAAAGTCCTCTCGAGCCCTCCAAGCATGGAGCAACATTCTCACGGGCAGAGAGATCTTCATATCCTCGTCGAACCCCTCCAAATCCATAGCACATACAGAGGTATACTGCCCTGCACAATTTGCTAGGCAGCTGGATTTCGTTCAAGGCATACCCACCCCATACTGTGGCTCTGCCAATGTTTGTATGTCTAAACGATCACCCATTTCGACCGAGCTTTTCCTGACGGGGTTCGCCCAAGCCAGACATGCATTGAGGAGGACAGTTATTCAGGAGTTCAAGGAACCTGAAGTGCGCACCACCCCTGCGTTTGACAATTGGTGGCATTCCAATTGCTCCTTCCTCCTAGGGTGTGGTCCTTATAAAAGGTTTCTGGACCACATTGAGTTCGAGAAGTCTGAGTTTGGGCATAGGGGACAGAATGACTCGTCCTCCTTTTCCTCAGACAACGAAGTTGGACTGGCTGGAGGGATCGAAGACATTGCTGGAGGTGAAGTTGAACAAGAATTGACTCCAGTCGAAGCCTCCCCCATTGCAATGGCTATCCCTCCTTCTCCACCAAGAAGGCAATCCTTGAGAGTTACACAAAAAAGAGGTACTTGTCTCTGAACGTAACTTCCCTTTTATTGAAACCAAATCTAATTACATCCAACACTGCAGGTGCTACCTCTTCCTCAGAAGGTGTTTCGAAGAAGAGAAGAGTTGCTTCTCAGCCCAAAGAAGTAATTCCAACCAAGCACTATCTCAAGCCCTCAGCTGAACCTCCAGGTTGGTTTCTTTCCTTCTAATTATCCTTTATCTCTAACATTATTTATCTGAGTCACCTCCTCGTCCCCTTCCTTTCAGCTTCGAAGCGAACCAGGGCCACCAGGAGGCATGGCCCTCAGGTTTCTTCCAGTGATGAAGAAACAGAGACTGACACAGAGATCCTAATCTCTAGGGGTAAAATCCTTCTTTATTCATGATAGTACCTCTTTAGGAGTAGGAGAACTCCATTGCCATTCTGACTCACGAGTTCAAACCAGGTGAAACAAGAGCAGCAAAGGAGACCCTTTCCTATGAAAGGAAAAAAAGCCATCCCAAGAGGTCTCAATCCCCAAAGAAACCTTCCTCCCAAGATGAGGTAAGCCAATGTATACTCTGATTATGCATACATATTCATATGTCTCTTGTG
>BPLS01028985.1:258362-307140 GCA_019656275.1 Rhododendron kiyosumense | reverse complement strand
CTTGTGACTCATTGTTGATCTCTTTGTAGGCTCAAATGGCATCCCCTGTTGAGGCATTGGACCTAATTCTTACTCCTTGCCTTCAACCAGAAGTGACAGAGCCTTCTCAACAAGTGTCAGAAGATGACCTTGTGACTCATTGTTGATCTCTTTGTAGGCTCAAATGGCATCCCCTGTTGAGGCATTGGACCTAATTCTTACTCCTTGCCTTCAACCAGAAGTGACAGAGCCTTCTCAACAAGTGTCAGAAGATGACCCCTACAAGGTACCCTCTGAATACTCATCTCTTCGAATTGTGAAAGAATTCACTCTAACTTGCCTTTCGTTCTTACAGGCATCTCCTGTTCAATCTCTTTCCGTAAAGAATTATTTTGCTGGAAAGGATGTTGACATGCAAACTTTGCTGTCATTCCTTACTAAGCCGACCTTTGCACAAGTCATGGCCAACTTGACTCCTTCGAAGACTGTGGGGGCCACTTCCAATTTTCAAGAGAGACTTCCCCTCCATTCCCTTATCAGTTTTAGGGGAGGGGCCTCTAATGATAGACCCCATTTCGGCTTCGAAGAGCCATTTCCTCAGAAGTGTTGAGGATCAAGGCTCAAACTTGACTCCCTCTTCTTCAGATCAGGTACTCTTGACACCCAATCATACCTTTCCTTTCCTGTTTTTTTATTCCACTTAACCTCAACTTATGATCTCTATACAGGCAACAGAAATGGTCCTTCTTTCTGGAGACGAGCCTACATCTTCCTCTTCTCCAATTGACTTGCCTTTAATGATTTTTGATATATCCCTCTTCAAGAGTCAATTGGAAAAATTTTGTAACAAAATTGCTGATCCCACTCCTCTTATCTCTTCGAACCCCTTAGAAATCCTTCAACAACTTCTGAGCCCCTCCATACCTCCTAACTTGCCTTCCTTTAGAATTAAACACGTTCTTTCGAAGGAAGAAGTTCTGATACTAAAAAGTCTTTTGAGGACTTTAAATCAGTTAGGACTTCCTACTTTGATTGAACATAGTTTAACCTATTACTTCGAGGTATGCTATCAGGCCTTATCTCTCTCCCAAGGACTTCTTTCGTCAATCAATTCCACTCTCCAAGAGCACCTCAAGCAATTTAGTGAATTGATTACCCATAACCACTTCTTGTCTAAGAGCATTGGCACAACCATTAAGAAGGCCAACAAATTGGAAGCCAAAGCACTCGAGACTGCCTCTCGTCTATCTCTATATCAAGCTCAAAGAGATAAGCTTTCAGAGCTTGACAAGAAGATGCAGTGGTTACAAAAAGAAATGAAGAAGGTCAGGGAGGAGATAGCTGAAGTTTCTAATGGCTTTTCAGAGCTTGAAGGCGAAGCACTAAGGGATGAGTCGATGTTCCCACAGCTTATCCCTTCCCTTCGAGAGGAACAGAGGAGAAGAGCAGCCCAAACGTCACTTTTGAACGCTAACTCTAGTTCTCTTCGAGGACTACTAACTACCATTTGTAATGTAACAAGTCCTTTTCTGTAACTTTACACAGCTTGTACTTTATTCTTTCATTAATTATTCAATTCTTTTGGGTAAGTACACCCGTAATTAAATCAAATACTGTTTTCTACTTTCCTTTGCTCAAAAAGCTTACTATGCTAACTCCTCACCTACCGTATCTTAAAGAGTCATAAATGACTACTTCCAAGCTTACTGATATAAATAGAGGTCTCTGGGAAAAGAAAACTCACAAACATCTTCTTCCTCTACTTTTCGTTCCTTCAGCAACCTCCAAACCACATTCTCCAGTTAGGGCTTCAAGAAATACCCATCATGAAGCCTCCTCCAACGTTTTTGAAGAAAAACTTCAAAGCATAGCCACATCAGCTCTCATGATATTTCTCCTAAACCCTAAAGCCCCTAGGTATAGACACATCAGCGCTCATGATGTGTCTGTATCGGGCTGTTGCTTCGAAGACCAAAGAATCAAACAACAATGGTCTTCAAAGCCTATCTACCTACCAATGGAGCTTTGAGCTCTATCTCCCTACCAATGGCTTGTAGGGAGCAGGAACCAAGTCTCAATGAAGCTTGGTTCAAGTCTTTGTATCTCAGTTGGTTGATCCCTAGAGACCCAGCCCTGTGATACTATTAGGCCTTAGATAGGTTTCCCAATGTAACCTTTTATGCAAATGTAATGAATCCTTAGATAGGTTTATCAATGTAATCTTCTGTAACCTTCTGTGTAATTTTGATGAATAAAATTTTTATTCGCATTTCTGGCATTTCGTAGTGGCTTTGACCAATGAACTGGTGATTTAGCACTTCCTTACTGTTCTAACTTTGCTCTTTTCACGCTAAATATCAACGTGGACGTAATGAGCATAAAGAACCAAAGAATATGGAAAAATAAAAATTTTCCTATACAAGTATTCTTTTCATTATTTTATTCTCATTGGGCTTCTCCTACGAAGTCCTCGAATAAATAACAGACAATGTTGATAACGTTCTGAAGCACGCTGATATTTCGAACACCAACCAAATGTGGTCTAAATTAATTCATCCAACTCATTTATTTCCAGTGGCTTCTCAGCCGTTCCCTCGTGAGTTGCAAATTATTAATTGACAGAACGCATGGCGTCCAACGCTCTTAGACCCTTCATCTTCTGAGCCTTACGTATTTCCACTAATCAATGCTTGTAATCACTGAAGTGGATTCTTTGCACGCGTTTGAGTATAAATATACCATATGTTAATAGGACGTTATATCCTCTTTCTCACTCTCTCTCACTCCCAATAACCAGCCATGGATACTGATCAATCCATTCCTTCTGTCAACCTTGCAAATGAGTTGGCTAACCTAGCCAATATAATTGCAGAGCTCAAGAGGGAGATTCAGAAGGAGCTCCAAGCTCTTCGAAGCGAGGTCGACCAGTTTCGAAGCCAGTTGGTGTGCGTGGAGACAGCTTCACGTCTCTGCTTGGCTAGGACCTGGGATGATCTCTCAACCGTCCTCTTAGCTCACGAAGCAAAAAGTCCCCCGGAGGGAGGATCTTCTTAAAGATTCTCCTTTGGGACTGTGAGGATCAGCAATGATCTTCATTTTTGTTTTTGAGCCAGAGTGTTTATTTTTGTGGTTTTAGCAAGCTCTCTCTTTTTTGTTCAGATCCACTTGGATCTGTTTCAAACCCATTTGGGTTTTCTTTTGTTTTTTTTCTTGTTTTCATAAATATAATGGGAATTTTGGTTGGCAATTCTTGACTCTTTTATGGTTTCGAACGCTAATATGGTAACTTGGTTGAACATGATCATATAAAGAATTCCAAAGAAAAAACCCCTGAACGTCAAACCAATCGAAATCATACCACTATGCAACCAATAACTCAAGCTTAAGTTTTGCTTCAGGTTTAGTCCAAAATAACCAACTCCCCATCAAAACCATCCTCACATTCAAATGAATGAAAAACCATCCTTCGTAAGCTACCTTTTATGAAAGGATTCCCATATAGAAGGAATATACGCTTTAAGATGTCTCCCATTTATTTTCCTTCGATGAACATAACCATTCAAATTTCTCAAATAATACGCTCCATCTTTTAACATTCTATGGATTTGAAAAGGCCCATGCCAAGTTGGCGCCCATTTCCCTAATCCATCTGTTCTAACTCACCTATCTCTGATAGGAAGGATAACCTTCCACACATGATCTCCTTCATCAAAGCTTTGAAGGACAACTTTCTTATTATAACTCCTTGCAACCCTTACTTTTTGCAACATGATTTGATTTAAAGCTTTTATTCTGACTTCATCAATATCTTCTAATTTCATGTGCATGACTTGATGATAAGCTCCTGTATCTAAATTATTTTGACATGTTACCCTTTGAGATCTCACAGGAATCTCCATAGGCAACACAGAATCATGTCCATAAGTTAATGCAAATGGAGTAGTGCCTGTGCTAGTCCTTTTTGTATTTCTATATGCCTATAATGTGTCAAGTAACAAATCATGCCAGACCTATGGGTTCTGATCCACCATTCTTTGGATCCCCTTCTTAATGATTTTGTTGGTTGATTCTGCTTGACCATTTGACTGAGCATAATAAGTACTGGTATATATTAATGAAATTCCATGGTTATTAGCAAAATTCTTTACCAATTTGCCCTCAAATATGGAACCATTATCCACTGTTATCATTTGAGGGCTTCCAAATCTGTATATGATCCCTTTTATAAAATCAATAACATGGGTTTGTTTGACCTCCTGATAAACTTGGGCTTCCACCCATTTCGTGAAATAATCTGTAACTATTAGGATAAATTTATGCTTCTCCAATGAAGGAGGATAAATCATCCCAATCATATCCATAGCCCATCCCCTAAAAGGCCATGACTTTATTACATATTGTAAATCCGTGACTGGCAAATACTTGAGTGGACCTGTCTTTTGACAAGCTTGACACCCCTTTGCATAATCTATACAATCTTTGAGGATGGTAGGCCAATAGTACCCATACCTCCTTATTAACCATCTCATTTTTATGCCAGTTTGATGTGCTCCACAAATTCCTTCGTGCACTTCAGCCATCACTTTAAAAGCATTCACTTTGCTTAAGCATTTCAAAAGAAGGCCATCCATCCCTCTCTTGAATAGCTAATTGTTGTACATTATATAGTTTATTACTTTCAATCTGGTTGCCTTGTCTGCAACACTGTCTGGCTTGGTTAAATATTCAATCAATGGTTGCCTCCAATCAACATTTTGACTAGTAGGAACACTAATTTCCAATACTTCGAAACCAATTATTCTGTTCTGCAACATGGACAAAAATTTCCTCAAAATTAATTAACAAAACTCCTTTTCATTTTCTGACAAAACTCTGAAACCAGATGCCCTTTGAGCTATTTCATCAGCTTCTTCATTGAAGAATCTAGGTATATAAGTCAAAGTAAGCATAAAAAATTGATCCATCAGTTTCTTAGCATGATAATAATAAATTATCAATGCTGGACTAGTGCATTTAAACTGCCCATTCAGCTGATTTACCACTAACTGAGAATCTTCAAAAACTTCAGCAACACTAACTCTCAAGCTAAATAAAATTTCTAATCCTATGATCAATACTTCATATTCTGCCTGATTATTGGAACATTGTCCTTCGTTCAGTCGAAAACCATACTTGGTTTTCAATCCTTGGGGGGACTTTAGAACTATGCCTACTCCAGCCATTTGAACAGTTTTTGACCCATCGAACCATAATTTCCATGGCTTAATTTCAACCACAGTGGCTTCCAATGCTCTTGGCGTCTCAAGCTCATTTGGATGATCAGCTAAAAAATTGGCAAATGCCTGGCCTTTTACTGATTTTTGAGGTACATATTCAAGACAAAACTCAATTAAAGATACTATTCATTTCCCAATCTTCCCACTAAGCACTGGCTTCAAAAGCATGTGCTTAATTACATCAGTTTGAGAAATAACATAAGTTACTCTAGGCAACATATAATGCCTGAGTTTCTTGGAAGTATAAAATAAAGCTAAACATAATTTCTCTACTGCAGCATACTTGCATTCACAGGAGTTTAAAAACCTACTAAGATAATAAACTGCTCTTTCCTTGCCATCTTCATTGTCTTGAGCCAACAGTACTTCTATTGAGTCATGTGTTGCAGCTAGGTACAACTTTACTGGCTTTCCTTTGATGGGAGGCGCCAAAACAGGAGGGTTGGCTAGATATCTCTTGATGGCTTCGAAGGCCTCATCATGCTCTCTGTACCACTTGAATTCTTCCCCTTCCTTCAGTTTTAACAAAGAAGAGAAGATTTTAGTTTTTCCTGCAGTATTAGATATAAACCTTCGAAGGAAATTTAATTGACCAAGAAACCTTTGCAACTCCTTCTTTGTAGAAGGTGGCTTGGCTTCAATAATAACCTTTACTTTGTTCTTGTCAACTTGTATTCCTTTGTTGTGGACTAAATACCCTAGAAATTTTCCAGCTGACACTCCAAAAGCACACTTTTCTGGATTCAATTTCAACTGATAATGTTTCATTTGTTGAAATGCCTTCTCTAAGTGTTGCAAATAATTCTCATCAGAATTTGACTTCACAATGATATCATTTATGTAACACTCAAGAAAACATCTAACCAAATTATGAAAAATGGCATTCATAGCCCTCTGGTAAGTGGCTCCAGCATTTTTTAATCCAAATGGTATTTTGACCCATTCAAAAATATCAATATTACCAGGGCAAATAAATGCTGTTTTATGCACATATTCCTTTGCTATGCAAATTTGATTATACCCTGAATGCCCATCCAAAATAGACAATACATTGTGCCCAGCTGAACTGTCCACAAGTGTATCCACATTAGGCATTGGGTATTCATCTTTGGGGGTTGCAGTATTTAGGTTTCGAAAGTCAACACAAATCCTGATAGTTCCATTCTTTTTAGGGACCGGAACCACATTAGATAGCCATTCGACATACCTGGCTGTTCTAATGAAACTTGCATCTAGAAGTCTCTGCATCTCCTTTTTGACACCTGCAATAGTTTCTGGACTCATCTTCCTGATTGGTTGTTTCACAGGTTTGAATTGTGGCTTGATAGGTAACCTATGCTCCACCAATTCCCTGTCCAATCCAGGTAGTTCCTTGTAACTCCATGCAAAGCAATCCTTATTTGCTTTCAATAGTGCTATTAACCCAGTTTTCACCCTTGGTTCAAGCTGTTTATTAACGAACACTAGATTGTGGTTTTGTTCATCTCCCAATTTTACTTCTACCAAAAGGTCTTGTGCTTCAACCTGTTCTGGAGAAGTAATTTGGATTTCCTCCTCATGAGACTTATTATCCTGCATAACATCTTCCCATATGTTGTCCTCTTGAATCTTCTGCTCGATCCCCAAAGCAACATACCTCACCAAAGCCAATGAGTTGGCCTCTTCCTCTGCCTCTTCCTTGGATTTACATCCAAGCAGCGTCATTTTTTGGGGTGTCTGATTCATAATTTACAGTTTGTTTCAGCTTTGATTTCAGCTCTGCCAATTCTCCCAGTTCCATCTCGTTGGTTGGGTAAGTGGCTGCTTGCAGTAATTCACTCAAAGGAATTACATCTGATTTGTACATTTCAGCTTCAGCAAAATTTGCTGTGGCACTAAATGGATATGGATCAGCTTTGACTCCTTCAACACCCACTTCTTTGCCTTTATCATACTTAACAATCATTAATTCCTGATGTATAGAGGAAGGGATACATCCATTAACATGAATCCAATCTCTTCCCAATAACGTATTATATTTAGCATACGTGTCAACTACAAAGAAAGTAGTATCAGTTTCTATTCCTCCTACTGCCAATCTAATGGAGATGATTCCCCTTGCATGTTGACTTTCCCTAGTAAATCCTGCAATGGATGTGCTGGTTGCAATCAATTTTGCTTTTCCTAGCTTTTTCAAGGTTTGAAAAGGCAAAATATTCACTGCAGCTCCATTATCCACCAGGATTCTGTTAAGTGGGACTCCATCGAAATATGCAGTAATATATAATAGACGCAAATGTTGTCTCATTGCATTAGTAGGCAGTTTAAATGGATATGAAATTTCCACATAATTTAAATCTATTACTAAAGGGTATTCGACGTCGGACATGGAATTTGGCACAAAACAAGCACTTTCTTTTGAGCTTACCTCCAAACTCTCTTGATTCTGCTCAATTTCACATACCAGGTTCTTGTCCATCTCAATCTGAGCCACTTCTTCCAGGTCACAGTTGTTGCATATGATGTTCAATTCCTCATCACTCAATGTTTCTTCAGAATTATCTGGCTTGCCCAATTTTGACCAAGCATCACCTTGGCCTTTGGATATCTAGCCATTCTTGAAGAAATCCATAGAGCATGGGTACACCATATTAACTTGCACTTTTGGTTGACCCCCAAATTGGATTGTTGCCATTTCTTTGGCTGGTTTAAATGTTTCAGTTTCCTTAACTTCCTTGCTTTCAACCTCTCGTGCTGATAGTTCCATGGGTGAAGAGCTTCCTTCGATCCCTTCTTGCACTACCAACATGGCTTCGAGTAAACCTGACTGATAACTGGCCAATGAATTGGGAGAAGGTGGATCAAGATCTTCTTCGAGCATGGCAGAGGTTACTTTCTTCAAAGTCTCCCTCTCATGATACTGGGCTCGAAACTCTTCTAGGTCCCTTTTAACCCTGTCAAACCGTGGATTAGGCCTTGCTCCCCTGCCTGATTCTTCCCCCGTTGAAGATTCTCCTGATTGGAAAAGCCTATATTTTCTCTGGAGTTTTCTCTTCTGAGTTCTTGAGAGCAATGGAACCATCTGTGGTATTTGGGACTTGGAATCCCTAATTAATACCCAATTTCCAGAGTTCGAACTTGGTGACTTGAAAGTTCTGTTCTCGTTCCTGTTTGAGCCTTTGTATCCTTGGAACAAATCAGGCTTGACTTGCTTCAGAAACCAGTCAGGAACTCCTTTGACCAAAGTGAATTCCTCTTGTTTGGCTTCTCCTTGTGCCTCTGATGTCTGGCCAATGTTGGCTTTCTTCGAAGGCGGCAGCTCCCTTCTGTGTATAGCTGGGACAGGGCTAGTAGGCATATCTCTCTTTGATGTCAACCAGGGCTTGCTGTCACTTAGCCTTGCTTGCACTGGGGCCATTCTCTTCATTCCCATCTCCTTAGGGAAAAAACTCACGCCCTTTCTGTCCAAGTCCTTAAAAACCAGATAGTTGGCCCTGCATCCTACACATAGGCACTCCAAAAATGAGGCTTCTAACATGGGCATATGATTATTACCTGGGAACTTCTGTGAAGAAAAACCATCATTGGCTCGCCTATAGGGACTTGGCCTCATTCCGATGCCTCGAGGGTGGCCAGCGTATGGCTTGCCCCTTCCATATTGAACAGTATTCATGTTTATTGGCGCTTCCTTATCCTGCCAATATTTCTTGACAGTTCGAGCCAGTGAGGAGGGCACATTGGTGTTGACTTCTTCTACCTTTGGAAAAGGCACCATGTCAATTCCCATAACCTTTTCAGGAAATTTGATTCAGTGAGGAGGGCACATTGGTGTTGACTTCTTCTACCTTTGGAAAAGGCACCATGTCAATTCCCATAACCTTTTCAGGAAATTTGATTCTTCCCTTCTTGATTTGTTCTTGAATCCTGTCACGAAAAACATTACAAGACTTAGTTGAATGAGGCCAAGAGTCATGCCATTTACAATAGGTCTTTCCATTCTTTTCTTCTGCTGTGGGCAGTTTCACATTCGAAGGCAGTTTAATGATTTTCTTTCTTAACAAGAAATCAAAAATCTCATCAACTTTTAATATATCAAAGAGTATACTTTAGTAATCTCTTTTTGTTTGAACTTCTGCCCTAGAGACATGTTCTTTTGAATTAAGGGCTCGCAAACACAAGGATCATGCTCTATAATTTCTGCAGCATCTATCTCGTAATTGGGGTCCCTATAGTATGTTAGGTAAGAAGAATTATGTCTGTCCATATCCTCCTCTAGTAGTGATTCATATCTAGCCACTTTATAGGTTAGATCTGCAAAGTCCCTAAACTCTGTAGAATCAAACCTCTTTCGAAGCTCTCTTTCCAAACCATCCTGTGCTAATCTCACGAATTCTGCCTCTGGCAAATGAAGTTTGCACTTGGTTTTCACTCTTTTGAACCTAGCTATGAAATCTGCTACTTTCTCATCTGGTTTCTGCTTCAGCCTAGCCAAGTCTGCCATAGAGACTTCAGGCTCAACATTAAAGAAATGTGCATGAAATGCTTCTTCCATCTGAAACCAATCAGTTATTGACTCTGGTGATAAGTTAATGTACCATGCAAAAGCTGGCCCAGACAAAGAATTTGGGATTAGCTTCAACTTCATGAAGCCATTTTGAGCCAAATTCTTACATTGGGCAGAAAACCTTGCTATATGCTCTATAGAGGACTATCTCCCATCCCCATAGAACAAAGTAAAATCTGAGATTTTAAACTCTCTAGAGATTTGGAACGTTGTGTCTACCCATTCTGGATATGGTTTTCTATAAATTTGAGATTGTACCCCCCGAGTTCGAGGTCCACAAACCTCTTGTATGAGACCCATAACTTGGTCTCTTAGTATTGGGTTGCCTATCAGGAAGTTTTGCTCCTGATTTTCAATGGGAGGTTCTGGCCCTATGATCCCATCCTCATCAACTCCCTTTGTCGTATTTAAATCCCCTTGTTTCTCTCTAGGAAACTTCCTATACGGTGGTTGTTGCATTCTATCAAATGCATCATTAGTTCGAACAAACTTATGATTTCCATAAGCTGTTGTGAGGGGATTTCTAATGGTTGGGCCCTTTTGCCGAGGGTGTTGTGGGTTTTCACCCCTTCTCTCAGGTTTATAAACCAATTCTGGTTCTGTGTCATCCTCCTATTCCCCAAGTGTGGGTTCGAAGAGAGGATTCACACTCTGCCTTTCCCTAGTGTTTCGTTGAACCCCAACGGTAACACCATGAGATTGCCTTGGAATTTCCAAAACAGGTTTTGTAGGTTTCACAGGTTCATACCAAGATTGTGGTATTTCATCTGGATACATCTTTTCCTTACCTGTTCTAGACTTCGTCCTATTTTTACCAACATCCTCTCCAAGCCTTCCTTCGAAGGGACTTTGGTGAGTGCTCGAGTTGGCATGATTATTTAGCCCAATATCTCCTGGACTATTTCTTGCTGCCTCTAAGTTGGGCAACCTATTTCTTATGCTTTTGATCATGGCGCTTTGGGTTTGAGCCATCTCTCGAAAAGCTATCATCATTTCTCTAAACATTTCCTCTCTATCGTGGTCCTTGCCACTGGCTTGTCCTCTTTGAAAGTTTGGAGGCACTTCCTCAGGAGGTGCTTCGCAAGAGGGCTCTTCATAAATAGGCTTTTCGAGTTCTAAAGCCAATTGAGGAAAAACAGGATTTATAGGCGTTCCTAGCTCTGCTGCCTGTTCTGGCGCAGCCTGTTCTTCTGGCGCTAGATCACCAATGGGTGTTCCTATTTGCTTTCAAAGTCTTGGCATTTTGACACCTTTGTGTCGTACCGGGCGTGCCAAAAATTGTTTGGGCTGAATTCGCTCAATCAAATGGCAAATGATTGTGTGCGGGCCCGCCAGAAAAGAAATAACTTCAAGGAAGAAATTATCCTTTTCAAATTAATTTGAAACAACTAATTTTAATCAGGCAATTGTGTTATCCGTTCGATTACCTCAACTAAGAGGACTTTTCCTTAAGGTATCAACCAAATAAAAGATTGACGCGCTTCGAATCAGAAAAGATGATTGAACACAAACAAACCTGAATTTAATCAAAGGTAAATTTGTATACAAACACTCTTAAGACTCTTTCAAGAATAATGCAGAAATATAAGCACACTGAATTTAATCAAAAGTGGACTTATAAACGACTATTCTTTGGTAAGAAAAAACTTACAAGAAAATAAGAGAATTTGAATTTAATCAAAAAGTAATCTTACATGCAAATAAGCCTTCAACTTACAAAAGATCCTATTCTAAACTAAAAAAATTAATCTAAGATAAATCTCTGAGCAATCATTTTGTATGAATTGTCAGATGATATGAATTTTTGTGGGGGGCTTCTCTCTTTGTTTTACTCTTCTATTTATAGGCGCCGAGCCTGCCTTCGATCTCCACGTCTTCGATTGATGCCTACGTTGTCCACATAAAACGATTGAGAGGGGTCTTCGAACGGTTACATTGATATTTCCAGAATTCTTTCTTCTCCTGCATGCTTCGATCATGGTATTCATGGCCACTTCCTAGATCTTAGTTCCTATTTTCAAGTAACGTGAATTAATGCAACACGTCTGGCTTTCCCAATGATTTCCTGCAACTGCATCCAATTTTAGTTATAAACTAAGGCAGTGAGGATACTGTTCGATGATCATAATGCTTAAATCAACGGTTAAATCCAATAATTTTCCAAACCATCATTTAATTGTTACCCAAACGACATTGGTTCAAACCAAAACGACACCGTTTGTCATTAAAACAGTGTCTTCCTTAATTCCCGTAATTCTCTGTTATTGGTACTCAATTGGGACATGTTTCGTATGGCCACCGTATCATTCGGTGCCATGTGTAATTTTCTCATTGGGTGGCACTTTTTAGGATGTAAACAGCGCCTCTTAATTTATCTTTGTTAAGTCCTATTTATATTATTATTCGGAGTTTAATCCTTAATTTGTGTATTGTAGATATTTGAAGGATTTGGGGCAAAATTATGTAAAGTCAAAGTATTGAATGGTGTTTGACATTGGGCCGTCCAAATTCAATCAGGTGAAAATGAAGAATTGGCGAAGGATAGATCCAGTGGATATAAGAATTGGATTTGGACTTTTGTCCACCGAGTGGGCCCGATAGTATTTTGACTACATGGTGGCCCATGATCAATGCATGGACTTACACGGCTGAGAATTAACGAAGAAAGAAAGAAGGGTTTTTAAAAGATCGGCTAGTCACTTATTATAAATAGGACAAGAACAGTGGACGAACGGGGGGGCAGTTTTATTTTACTTACGTTCTTTTTCTTTTAGAGCTTTTTCCCTTCAAGTTTTCAAAATTTTGTTGAGATCTTCGCACTTCGGTAACTCGTATTAATTTATGTTCTTTATTAAAGTTTGTCGTTGGTATTCAATTAGTTGTTATCTTTTGTTTATTTTTCATCTCTTGTAATAGAAGTATGTTTCAAATTAGAGTTTCATTTGTTTCTTGTTTAATGATTAGTGAGTAGTAGTACAGGAAGAGTCGCGGGGTGATTAGCATACCGTGGCTATTTTGGGCACTACTCCTTTTATCAAACAATGAAAAAACGATTTTGGATTGGAAAATACTTCCCACGGACGAACCCGGGTATCGTCGGAGCCCATGTGAACGGGAGAAGGGGGGTCCAAAACTCATTCTTCGCTGCGCATGGGTATACGGCGACCATAGGGTATCGCATCTTGCGGGGTATCTTTTTCAATCTAAAATTAAACATTTTTAAGAAAACTCCAAACAGAGCAGGTTAATCCGGACTAGTTACAAGTGCTATGAACCCTACGACCATACCTCGCTTTTTAATTATTTGAAAAGAATAGTTATTTATTAGTTTTAGTTAATCCCAATCAAATTAACAAGGGATGGCTACCTAAGAGCCCATTTAAATTATAACAACCCGAGTTTTTAATCAGCACACATCACCGTTTTTGTGGATTCGACTCCGGATTTACCGGATATTGTGCTACATCGGTTTCCGCCCTACGCTTGGGGCAACCCATTATTTTAGGACCAGGAAATCGGTCAACCATTTTTGGCGCCGTTGCCGGGGACGGTAACGTATGTTAAGAATTCGGTTAGTTATTGTTTTATTTGTTTTCTTTTTAGTTCTTTATTTTTTTAATTGTTGAAACGCAGAAAAAAAAAATGGCCCATTTTGCAAGGTGGTATGGAGGTTATGCAAGACAATTTGATTGTCCAGTGTCACTTCCTATATTTTATGGTTTGGGTTCAGAAAATCATTTTTCGCATGTGCATAACTTTGAGGAAGCTTTTGCTAGCGATGAAGTGGCTCTTTTACATGTATTTCCAACATCTTTGCGTGGTAGTGCTCAAGATTGGTTTAATTTTTTGAGTCCAAAATTGACATGGATTGAGATTGTAATACAATTTTTCAAAACTTTCAATCCCTCATATGAGACTCACATGCTTTTAGAATAACTATCACATTTCTCTCAACAAGACGATGAGTCTTTGTCACAGTGTTGGGAGCGATTTAAATTTTCCGTATTCTCTTGGTCGAGTTTTAATTGTGAGCTTAGGAGTCTTCTGGTTATCTTCTGTCGTAGTTTAAATCTTAAGCCATGCCAGGTGGATTTTAGGTCCACTGACGAATTTCTAGATAAAAACGCTGAAGATGCTTTGAATTACCTAGATGACTTAACCCAAAATCTCCAATTTTGTGAGTTGACTGAAAGTAATGAGGATACCAATTCTGATGGGAGGGAAAAAGAGGAAATAGAGCCACTTCCCGAGAATACCAATTCTGATGTGAGAGAAAAAGAGGAAATAGAGTCTTCTTGAGGATACCAATTCTGATGCGAGAGAAAAAGAGGAAATAGAGCCTCTTCCTGAGGATATCAATTCTGATGGGAAGGAAAAAGAGGAAATAGAGCCTCTTGTCATTAGTGAAGGCTATATGCCTTTTAAGGAGTCAGTGCCAATAGTTACACTAAATAATTAAATACTCTTGATTTTAGATGGTGCCACCCCTCCTACTGAATCTCCACTTTCGCAAGAGGTTTTTAATGTGAAGCAGATTGATTTTCTTGGTGTTGATGAATTTAATTTAGTTTATCATCCATATTTTGTGGACTTTGTCAATGCTTTGAAAATTGATATAGTTTGGGCTAAGCACTTGGTTGAATTTAAGTGTCTAAAACGAATTCGGCAAATGCGCTATTCAAAGTATCTTATCTTGTGGCAAGGTCGAGTTCAATTTTTGTTAAAAGATGTAGAATGGAGAGCTATGTTCATTGTCTTAGCTCTCGTTGGCATGATAATGGTTCGATACCTGCGTTTGGCTGTTTGTACATAAACTTTTTTTTTTTTGATGGTCTGGTATAGCCACCCGTTTCTTGCTTGAGAAATAGGGAGAAAAGTAATACCCGTGTCTTTCGCGTGAAGAAAGTGGATGATTTTTTGCATTTCATTTTATTTCTTACCTTGTTTGTTTCTTTTAGTTTTTTTTTCTTGTTGTCTTGGAGGCTAACTTTTTGAAGGTTGTTCGATCCAAGTTGGGGAGTCTCTCTCTCTATAGTTTACTCTGCTTAGCCCCTCCTTTTCGAGGTGCTATCTCTCCTCTCTTTTATGTTTCTGTCCTATCTTTATTTTTCATACTTTCAATGTGGACATTGAATAGTTCAAGTTAGGGGGAGGGATCACTTTGTTCTTTATTTTAAAAGGGAAAAATTGAAAAAAATTCAAAAATAAAAAAAATAGTGGGATTCTTTTGCATGAGACTTGAAGGCTGTTGAGATTGACTCTTTATTGATTGAGTTGGAGATGTGATAGTCATTATTTGATTATATTGTGGTGGCATTGTAGTTCTTTTCCCTATCTTGTCGCGAAAGATTAGTCATGGCATTTATTTCTAGCACCTTTACACTTCATGCTGATTTGGGCTTTGGTTGCTTGTGAGTTATGACTTGATTATTCTCGATGGCTAGTTTAGTGGAGACCTATACCCATGTGAGTTTACAGCATTATCTTTTTTTGAGTGGTGTCAAATAAACTCTTGTTTGTCACGAAAAAGCAAATTCGTTGTGGGTCTCATTATTTTTGTTGTCAAGTGTTGACAATATTTTAAATTGTCTTGGGCTTGGAATTTGCATGGCTGTATTGCCCTTTGGAGAGGATTATAGGCCGTCTTTGCTATTTTGAGCCGGTTTGTTTCTTCCTTTCATATATTTATCTCTTATGAGCCCATTTGAGCCTCTTGCATGATATCATATTCTTGTTGAGCTCCTCCATCTATATTGTGTCTTGAGAAGGCTTGAATAATTGTGTGGAGTTATATTTTTTAGAAGAGAGAGAGTAAATATAGTGAGAATTGAGTTTTACTAATTGGTGATCTTTCCCATAGAAAAAGAAAAAAAAAAGAGGAAAAAAAAACAAAAAGGGAAGACATCAAATTATTGTGGAAAGGAGAAATACTTGTTCTTAATGTGAGATTGTGTTAAAGGTAGGGAAGAGAGATGTGGTGAAGTTGAAAAGAAGAAAAAAAAATTTAAAGAAAAGGGGCACGCATTGTTTTATTTGCCCTATGTGAGTTGTTGTTGGCCTATTCTCGGACACTTGAATGTTTTACCCTAGCCTTGAAATGCTTTCCCTTACCTAACGTTATTACCGGAATTGAAGTCCTATTTGATCCTAGGGGCAATGGACTGTGAATTGGTGAATAAAGAGAGTTTCCAACACTTTGGTATTCCTTTCATGAGATCATGTGTCTACTTTATAGAGCGTTCTTTTCGTGTCATTATGTGCGAAAGTATCTTCCTTTCATTTACATAACATATGCCCGCACATATTCAGAGTAATATTCACCTTGTTTCGAGTGATTTCATTTGTTGAGTGCATAACACGGTGAGATTTGAAGTCGAGACTCGGTCCAGAGAGAACTTTTGGTCATTTTTCACTTGTGACCGAAGCCCTTGTTCACACACGCTGAGTATAGATGCCGTGACTCATTTTTATGACTTGATAGTATCTCGAACTGCTTATGCCCATTATTTCTTTGTGATGACTTCATATTCTTTGCTTGAGATATCTTTGAGCTGTCTTACGGTTTTTCAGATTTCATGTGAAAGAATTCATACTGTTTGTGGGTGTTCATTGCTGAAAACCCTTACGAGACTTCACTTGTCCTACCGGGGCCGCCTGGGGGTTTAAAAGAACTATCGGTTTTAATTTGTTTTCTTAAGTTGCATTTTGTTTTCTTTGCTCGGGACTAGCAAAGTGTAAGTTGGGGGGTGTGATAGGTGCGTAAATGTTCACATACGCGCCCCTTAATTTATTTTTGTTAAGTCCTATTTATATTATTATTCGGAGTTTAATCCTTAATTTGTGTATTGTAGGTATTTGGAGGATTTGGTGCAAAATTATGTAAAGTTAAAGTATTGAATGGTGTTTGACATTGGGCCGTCCAAATTCAATCAGGTGAAAATGAAGAATTGGCGGAGGATAGATCCAGTGGATATAAGAATTGGATTTGGACTTTTGTCCACCGAGGGGGCCCGATAGTATTTTGACTACATGGTGGCCCATGATCAATGCATGGACTTACACGGCTGAGAATTAACGAGGAAAGAAAGAAGGGTTTTTAGAAGATCAGCTCGTCACTTATTATAAATAGGACAAGAACAGTGGACGAACGGGGGCAGTTTTATTTTACTTACGTTCTTTTTCTTTCAGACCTTTTTCCCTTCAAGTTTTCAAAGTTTTGTTGAGATCTTCGCACTTCGGTAACTCGTATTAATTTATGTTATTTATTAAAGTTTGTCGTTGGTATTCAATTAGTTGTTATCTTTTGTTTATTTTTCATCTCTTGTAATAGAAGTATGTTTCAAATTAGAGTTTCATTTGTTTCTTGTTTAATGATTAGTGAGTAGTTGTACTGGTAGAGTCGCGGGGTGATTAGCAAACCGTGGCTAGTTTGGGCACTGCTTCTTTTATCAAACAATGAAAAAACGATTTTGGATAGGAAAATACTTCCCGCGGACGAACCCGGGCATCATCGGAGCCCATGTGAACGGGAGAATGGGGGTCCAAAACTCGTTCTTCGCTGCGCATGGGTATACGGCGACCATAGGGTCTCGCATCTTGCGGGGTATCTTTTTCAATCTAAAATTAAACATTTTTAAGAACTCCAAACAGAGCAGGTTAATCCGGACTAGTTACAAGTGCTATGAACCCTACGACCATACCTCGCTTTTTAATTATTTAAAAAGAATAGTTATTTATTAGTTTTAGTTAATCCCAATCAAATCAACAAGGGGTGGCTACCTAAGAGCCCATTTAAATTATAACAACCCGAGTTTTTAATCAGCACACATCACCATCTTTGTGGATTCGACTCCGGACTTACCGGATATTGTGCTACATCGGTTTCCGCCCTACGCTTGGGGCAACCCATTATTTTAGGACTAGGAAATCGGTCAAGCACCATACCCCTCCATACTTCTATTTTCTAAGTCCATTTTGGATGACCTACAATCATGATCTGAACCATTCATCTTTAGAACATGTGCAAAAAAGTAAGTCTACGAAAAATCAGTTTTCTTGAACATCAATAGTCACGTTAACATTTTGCATTTCATAATGTAAAATGAGTGGCATCTATGTTTAATTTACACCTAAGACTTTCTCATACCCTTACCTATTAAGTATTAACTCTTACATGACCATTGGAATCACCACCTTTAAACATCCTCTCTCCCACTAGTATGGAGGAAGCTATGGTACACAGGGTATACCGTATGTCTAAGTTAGGACAATTTGTGATTTTCATTATGACGATTTTTGGTTTTCTAATGTATGATTTTGATGGTAGTTATGACTTCTAGTTTAAAATTTACCTGTTGAACAGGTCATTAGCAGGTTACCTATAGTTAAAAAATATTGTCATTATGTAACCATAATTATTCGTACAAGAAACCATAATACTTGTACCCCAACCAAATATATGTGTACTGTAGAGGGGTGAAAACAATTAGTGTTCTGAACAACACTAAACTGGAGCGGCTTCACGTGCCTCTACACCGGAACCCTAGTTCTTCGTCGGAACCCTAATCTGCAAAATAGACAGAGGGTGAGCGCACCTTTGCCTCTCGTGGCAAAGGCCCTCTGATGCTCAAGTTAGTCTCACGTACTAGTATGAAAACCCTAATTATCAGTAGGAAAGCAATAAGAGATCGCCAAATATTGCGTACCTTTTACCTCCAGGCTTACCTCGTATTTATAGGCTCACGGATGCTTGCAGTCCAAGCATCCCTGTGGCCCTAGGATTCCTACCTCTTATAGGAAACCTAGTATCTTCTGGATTCTCATTCCCTTATCTGTACAAAAGCTCAACCTTTATAGGACTCTTTCCCATAATTATCCGAACATTCCACTCACGTCGGGTCTCTTGCTTCGATCCTATATACTCGGGATCCTATCCTTCTATGGAATATTACCATTCTAGAGTATTCTTGCCACGTCACGACTTAGGGCAACTTTTTCCACTGTTCGGCTTCCTCTTTACCGAACAATCCTTCTGGACCATTTGACCTCACATGCAACTGGTCCACGTTGTTATATCTGGTCAAATGATTTCACATGTCTTTTGACCTTAGCAGCCGAACAGACTGTCTGGATCAATGACCTCACATGTCACTGGTCCAGATTTGCTGCTTACCGCACTGCCCGGCGATGGACTTATCATGTCTGCCACGTGTCCCTAACACATCACGTGTTCGGCGACTAACCTTACCTGTTCGGGAATACCTCCCTACAATTGCTCCCCAGCCCCATCCGTTTGCCACTATTCGGGGGCAATGGGTGGGGCTTTTTAGAAACAACAGTTCTGGACCATATTCGTCCAGCCCCGGGCAGTCATCACGTTTAATGCCCTTCGATATTCTTGGCGGCTTCGTCATTATGCCATCTCGGGGTAATAACTCCACGTGGCGTATCTCGTACGCCTTATATTTAATGTTGAACTGACGTTTTTCAAACGTCGTTAGCGTAATCTCCGCTTTCCGTCACTTTAACTTGCAACGGCGTGGAAAGAGACGTTTCGTCTCCGTTCCCAGCCCTTAAACCTTTGAAAGGGTTTCGTTTGGGTTTACTTTTTCAAATCCTCCTCTCGTCTTCTTCAGCCTGAGCGACTCAAACGCCATCGCCGCCATCTGTGAACCCGATTGCTTCTCAGGTCACCGTTGCAAACACCTCTGTAAGATTCTCATTCTTACTCTCCTGTTTCATTTCTGTGGCCTCCTGTCCTCAAAAATCTTCCTTCCTCTAGGGTTTCGTTTAGACCTGCAAAGCTTTTCGAAGCATCCATGGCTAATGGAAATAATGACGTTCCCAAACCGGGTAAATTTAGGAAACTTTGCGAGAATCCTACAGCCATGGCGGCTTTTAGGACGGAATACGCCATCCCTGATAACGTAGGGCTCGAGCTCGCCCCTCTGGGGGCGGACAGAGATGGCAGTTCATGGGATAGGATGTGCATCCCCATAGTAGCAATCGTTGAGGGTGGAGTCCGCTTTCCCCTCCACTCATTACTCCGTCAAGTTTTGAATTGGTACCGCCTCACTCCCATGCAAGTTTCGACAAATGTTTTTAGGCTAGTAATGGGGGTCATAGCCCTAAATAGGATTCTGGGGACCCAATTAGGAATCTGGGAAATCCAGTGGTGGTACAGCATAGTCTTAAATCCCGAGTACAACACTTTTTATTTCAAAGTTAGGAGGGCAGAAAAGCGTCTCGTGCTAAACCTGCCAGATTCTGCTCGTGACCACGAGATCGACTTCCTCTACGTGACTGGAGCATTCGAGCCAATAGGGGAAGACGGCCAAGTGGTGGGTTTGCACTGTCCCCACATATGGGGTTACCCACGTATGCTCTCGATTTTATCTCGTACTTTTTCGTTTACTGAGTTCTTATAGCCTGTGCAAACTTCTAATCTCTGCTCTGGATCTCAATGTTGCAGCTGACAATGCCAACAAAAGGCCCAGACGCGTCCCGAGCCACATCCGAACAGAAGATATCAACAGAGTTCTTAAATACACAGGGGAACCTGGCACCCGAACAGCTGGTAAGGGCTGCAACGCCGACGTGCTGCTAGGGTATACGCCTGCGTATAAAGGGGTCATCGACAGAAGGCTTGCTAACCGTAGTACCAGTGCTGCTTCCACATCAACCGCTATACAGCCTTCAAGCTTAAGGCGTGACACCGGAGTGACGGTTGCCGGGCAGTCTGGTGAGGTTCCTATCTCAGAAGGTATTCCATTGCCTCGCTTGAGATTAAGGAGGTCCACTCGACTCCGGGCCGAACAGCTAGCCCCTGATCGAGATACCAGTCAATCTTCATCACCCGGGTATTCGGCTTCGCCTCCTTCACCAGGTACAATGGCCCGTCAGCCTTTGAATCTTAGCTCTCTTTTGTCCGTTTCTACCCGTGGTCGTGGACGCGGCTCTGGCCGGGCAGCGTCCACCGGGCACGCTCCACCACCACCACGTCGTAATAGAGGTGGTTCGGTTCGATCCTCTTCATCTCCCCGAGACTCCGACACATTGAACGAGGGTGATGACGCTCATCGAGACAAACGTCCCCGGAGTGATGAAGCTGGGAACACCGAAGTTCTGACTACTTCGGTGCCGCTGGAGACTCCCTCGACGAGCACCCAAGTTACTCCCGAGGTCTGGGCCCCTCAACTCATGAGGGGAGATCGGCCCGTGAATGTTGGAGACAGCGCCAGCTCCTCCGACACTGCACTAGCCCTAGCCCAAGGACTAGCACTTCCCGTGGATATGCAGAAAGAATCCTCGTCCTCTGCAGATAGGCTCGTTTCCACTGGTCTTGTTAGTGGAATCAAGGTAACCAAATACTTTCTCGTAGCAAAGGTCCTTACTCATGATAGTTAAGTATTCTACTAACTTATTTGTCATAACTGTACAGTTTATTCAAAAAATGATGACGCTGGGTCAGAAGTTCCAAGATGCTGAAACTGAGAAGGTCAAGCTATTGACGGACAACACCAGGTTGCTCCGAACAATCTCAAGACTTGAAAGAGAGAGAGACAACGCCAAATCTGATTACGCCGAGGCCAAAGGCAGGCTTGAGGCTGCAGAAGACAATCTTAAGCAGACATTAGTTGAGATTAATAACATTAAGAGAGCAGCCTTTGAGGCTGGATATGACAAGGGGTTTGATGCTACTACGGCAAACTACGTGGGGCAGATGCCAGGAATTCAAGATCAGATCTGGGCTACAAGCTGGGAAGCTTGCTTGTCCAAGGTTGGTGTGGCTGAGGACTCGCCCCTCTGGCAGGACAATGATCTGCCGAGCAAACAAGCCCTGGTTGCGGATGAACCCCAGGGGAATCCAGATGACGACATCGATCAACAGATCAAAGAATTTGCTGGTGCTGAAGAGGATATACCTGCTGCGGTGGAGTCACCTGTTTGGGAATCAAATAACGATCCCGTAGTTGAAGAAAGAGATAACGGCGTTCCTAAGGAGATTGGAACACAAGCCACCGCCGAGCAGATGACTCCTGAGGTCCAAGAATTGGACTGAATGTGGTGCGTATATCGTAAAACAATTTGCAGGTCCTGTGCGACCGTAGTTTGATTCAGCCCTGCGAGGCACCTGATCATCTTTTCTTGTTTTATTTTTTGTTTGTGGTGAAACAAGTACTTGGCCCTTCGTGGCGTAATTCTGGATTTTATCTGTTTGCTCGGCCATTCGTGGTCACTTCTGTCTTTTAGATATTTCATATCTGTTTGTGTTTCCTTGTGCTTTTCGCCACAAGTTTTTTAAGTGATAGTGCATCTATTCGTATGTATTTGACATGTCTCAAGTATTTCGTACTTGATTAATTGCATGTTTACGTATGCAAGCCTCAGATTTAAGTATATTCGTACTTAGGCATTTCATAAGTATTTCGTATTTGAGGTATCTCATACCAGGTTTTGATCAAAATCCTTTGAAATTTAGATCGAATGTAATTACTACAGTTTAACTATAAGTTTCTCGGACTTATAGTATCTCATACTCTTTAACACAATCATTTACTCGAATGGTTGCCCCCGAACAGCTGCATATGTTTCGTATGCATCCCAAGTGTTTCCATACTTGGGATAAGTTTCTCATACTCAGATTTCACTAAGTGTCCGACATGTCTCGATATGCCTTACAGAACCAGGTATTTCGTACTTGATCACTTTGCATGTTTGCGTATGCAAGCCTCAGAGTATATTCGTACGTAGGCATGTTATAAGTATTTCGTACTTACAGGTATCTCATACCAGATGTTTCTCAAATTCTTTTAATATAAAGGTTAATCATAAGTGTCCCGGACTTATAGTATCTCATACCTTTTAGCACTATCACTTACTCAAATAATAGTGTCCGAACAGCTTGTATGCAGCCCAAGTTTTTTCATACTCTAACGCATTTCTCAAGCTATCAAGCATAGATATATTCGTATATGGCGTTCATGCCAATCCCATGCTCCCCAATATGAATAAGGAAAAGAAAATCAGTATTCATATTTTATATCTAAAAACAAATATCTCAAGAAGCTAGATATATACTGTGAGGAAAAGAATGTCTTTATTCATAGACTGAACTTAAGGGGGCGTTATTCGTACCCCTTACAACTAAAACAGAATAAGAAACACAAGGGAATTGTATTCGTAATTCCCACACGATCACGTAGTGAAATAAAACTAAATTCTTTTAAACAAAGAATTTTCTCAGATTATGAACATTCCATGGCCTCGGAATTGGGACGCCGTCCAGATCAGCCAATCTGTAGGCCCCAATGCCCACAATCTCTGTCACCCGATACGGGCCTTCCCAATTGGCTCCTAGCTTGCCTTCGTTGGCTACCTTGGTGTTGCCGAGCACCTTCCGTAGTACAAGGTCCCCAACACCAAATTCTCGTGGGTGAACATGCTTATTGTAGCTCTTCATCAGCTGTTCCTGATACGAGGCCAAATGGACTAGGGCCCTTTCTCACCTCTCCTCGGCGAGGTCAAGCTCAATTTCAAGGGCTCTGTCATTGCCCCCACTTTCAACCAACACAGTCCTGTTGGTTGGAAGTCCTACTTCTAGAGGTATAACTGCATCTGTACCGTATGCCAACGAATAGGGGGTCTCTCTCGTAGACCTCCTCGGTGTTGTCCTATGAGCCCATAAAATAAGGGGCAATTCATCGGGCCATTTCCCCTTGGCCTTATCCAACCTCTTCTTGATCCCATCAAGAATGGTTTTGTTAGACGCTTCTGCCTGCCCATTACTTTGAGGGTAGGCTGGAGTTGAATAATAATTTCGAATTCCATATTGGGCACAAAACGCCTTGAATTTCTTTTGAAATTGGGACCCGTTATCTGTGATCAAAGAATAAGGAACCCCAAATCGAGTAATAATACTCTTCCACACGAACTTCTCAATCATGGGTTCGGTGATTTTGGCCAGTGGTTCAGCCTCAATCCATTTGGTGAAATAATCCGTTGCAACTAAAAGGAATTTTCGGTTCCCAGTTGCTTTGTGCAATGGACCCACGACGTCCATTCCCCATTGAGCAAACGGCCAAGGACTTGTCAAAGGCACCAAACCTCCGCGGGTGTTCGAATCATTGGTGAGAATTTCTGACATTTCTCACAAATTTTAACATACATCTTTGCATCCTCCTGCATATGTGGCCACCAGTAGCCTTGGGTAATTGCTCGGTGGGCAATGGATCTTCCCCCAGCATGACTCCCACATGTTCCTTCATGTATCTCGTGAAGAAATCTCTGAACCATTTCGGGGTGTACGCACAGCAAATATGGGCCTGTGAAGGACTTTCTGTAAAGCTTCTCTTCTGGGGACAGCCAAAACCTTGCAGACTTGGTTTTAACCTTATGTGCCTCATTCTTGTCAGCGGGGAGTATTTCATCTCGTAAAAACTCCACAATTGGGTCCATCCAACTTGGACCCTGGTTCACCTCCAAAACTAACTCAACACTTCTTCCAATGCTCGGCTCATTCAGATATTCAACTGCAACTCTTCGCTTGAGTTCAGTTGGGACTGCTGTAGCCAGCCATGCCAATGAATCGGCATGTGCATTCTGTCCGGAGCTTATTTGTTCAATGTAGACCCTCTCGAAGGTGTCAAGCAAATCTTTGGTAGCTTCCATGTATGCCGCCATTTTTTCATTCCGGGCCTGATACTCGCCGGACAGTTGATTTACCAGAAGCTGCGAGTCACAATGCACCCTAACTCTTTTTGCCTTCAGAGTCTTCGCACTTCTTAACCCAGCTAGGAGTGCCTCGTACTCCGCCACGTTATTTGACGCGCTGAATCCCAGCCGAACAGACAGTTCTATCATAATTCCTCCAGGAGGAAAAAGAACAACACCAATTCCTGAACCAGTATTACAAGATGATCCATCGACGAATAAATTCCATTCCGTGCCATCCTGTTCGGCTGAGAGCTTGTCCCTCGTGGACAACGTTCTACTCTCCTGTCCTTTTTTCGTAGGAGGCAGGGGAGCTACTATGGGAGAAAACTCCGCCACAAAATCAGCCAGCACTTGGCCTTTGATTGCTGTTCGTGGTTGATAATCAATATCATACTGACTCAACTCGACGGACCACGTCGAGATTCTTCCAGAAAAATCAGCCTTTCGTAGCAGTGATTTCAGTGGAAACTCAGTGTACACCACAACCCTATGGCTCTGGAAGTAGTATGGCAGCTTTCTCGTTGCTGTCCTAAGTGCCAGGACAATTTTTTCTAGGGGCAGATATCTCGTTTCTGCATCTAGCAATGTCTTGCTAACATAGTAAATTGGGATTTGCTCAACTCCCAAATCCCTTAACAGGACTGCACTCACAGCATGCTCAGAAACAGCTAGGTATAAAATCAAGGACTCACCTGGTTGTGGGGTCGACAGAAGTGGTGGCTCAGCCAGATACTTCTTCAGGTCCTGGAAAGCTTGCTCACATTCTGCTCCCCATTCAAATCCTTCCCTTTTTTTCAACAACTGAAAGAAGGGCCTACACTTGTCGCTTGATCTGCTGATAAATCTATTGAGGGCTGCAGCCATCCCAATTAGTCTTTGAACCTCCTTCGTGGTTTTGGGACTTTGCAACTTCTGCAAGGCCGCAATCTGGTCTGGGTTAGCCTCAATTCCCCTCATAGTCACCAAGTGCCCTAGGAATTTTCCAGAACCAACCCCAAACGCACATTTCGAGGCGTTGAGTTTCAATTTGTATTTCCTCAAGATCTCAAAGACTTCTCTTAAGTCTGTGATATGCCCTTGCTTGTCTCGGCTTTTCACCACCATATCGTCTATGTAAACCTCCATAGTTTTCCCGAGCAGCTCCCTAAACATGAGAGTTGCAAGCCTTTGGTACGTCGCCCCTGCATTTCTCAGCCCAAACGGCATGACACTATAGCAGTACAAACCCTGTGGGGTGATGAAAGACGTCTTCTCCTGATCGGGCCCATACATGGCAATTTGATGGTATCCTCGATACGCATCAAGAAAACTCATTCGCTTGTAGCCAGCTGTTGCATCAACCAACTGGTCTATCCTCGGGAGGGGAAAACTATCTTTGGGGCAGGCCTTGTTCAAGTCTGTGAAGTCCACACAGACACGCCACTTTCCATTCTTCTTCTTCACGACTACGGTGTTGGATAGCCACTCAGGGTAGTGAATTTCGCGTATTGCTTTTGCCTCAAGCAATCGATTAACCTCTTCAACAACAGCATCCACATGCTGCACGGCAGCCCTACGTTTCTTCTGAATAACTGGTTTATGCTGAGGGTCAACATTTAGATGGTGACAGATTATGTCAGCATCCACACCAGGCATCTCTTCTGGTACCCATGCAAACACATCAATATACTCCTTCAGAAACTGTATTGATTCGGTCTTTTCCTCCACTGGTAGTGACTCCCCAATCAAAAAGTATCTTTCAGGATCAGCCTCGTTGATCTGAATCTTTTCCAAACCCTCGATCACCTTATCAGCCGGGCATCTTCCGACATCCTCGATAGTCGGTTGATCTGGCACTTCCAATGTATGAACATGATGGGCCTTTGGGGCCTTCTTAATGATGGAGATCAAACACTGTTGGGCCGCTTTCTGGTTACCCCTGATTGATTCGATCCCATTGGATCCTGGGAATTTCACCATCTGGTGGTAAGTCGAAGAGACTGCCCTCATCTTGTGTAACCAGGTTCTTCCTATAATCACGTTATAAGAAGAGGGGACGTCTACAACCAGGAAATCCGTCCTTAGGACAACCGAACCTGCCCGAACAGGCAGGGTCACCTTTCCAAGGGGCCACACTGCCCCTGCACCAAACTCAACCAATGGTGTCGTGGACTGTTCCAAATCTTTCTGGGCCAGTCCCAGTTTCTTGAACGCGTCGAAGTACATTACCTCTGTACAACTTCCTGAATCCACTAGGATCCTTTCAATGTCATACTCTCCAACTCGTAGGGTTATGACCAGAGCATCGTTATGAGGTATCTGGACCTCTCCCAAATCATCATCTATGAAGGCTATGCTCTCACTGCTTATATCATTCTCTCGCCCTCTTTTATTGCCCAATCGCATCACGTGCTGATCGTGCTTAAATTGCCTTTGCAACAATCTAACTTCATTTCTTGTATAAGGTGCAGCCAACCCATGTATCATATGGATTACTCCCTTAGGATTCTGCTCGTAATCCAGTTCCATGGCCTTCTCCTTTTCCTTGGGATCCTCCTGAATAAATTCCTTGAGATAGCCCCGAGAGACCAAATCATCGAGGTGTTTCTTGTACATCTCGCAATCTTCAATCATGTGGCCCCAAGCCTTGTGGTAGCTGCAGTGCTGATTCGTAGCACGTCTAGCGTCTTTATCTCCGCCAAGGCTCGGAGGCCACTTAAAGTACGGCTGATTCTTTATTCGATAAAGAATCCTGTAAATTGGCTCCTTCCAAACTGTGGTGATAGAAAAGAAGGACTTGGGGTCAGGGGCTTGCTTTTCCTTGTACGGATCCTTCTTAGCCTGCCCATACTCTTTGCGCTCCTTGTATGTTTTGGGCTCAGGTTTGTCTACCTTCTTTGCTGGCGTCTTGGGCTCTTCGGCAGCAACCCTGCCGTCTTCGCGGAGTATGTCATCTTCCATTCTGGCGTGCTGCTCTATTTGCTCCATCAGTTTCGCCAACGTAGCCACCGGATGTTTATTCAATGAGCGGCGCAGTTCCCCCCGAACAGGCAGACCAGTTTTGAAGGTTGCTATGGCATACTCTTCACTGCAACTTTCAATCTCGTTGAAAGTTTCCCAGTACTTCTTTGCATAATCTCTGATCGGCTCGCTCTCCGCTTGTTTCATAGTGGATAGACTCTCAAAAGTCTTTGGGGCCTTTCTGCTTGTCAAGAACCGAGCAGTGAATTCTTCGGCCAACTGCCTCCATCCTCTTATGGATCGTGGTGCTAGTTTATGAAACCAGCTCAGGGCCACCTTGCCAAGACTCGACGGGAACATTTTGCACAGAATGGCATCATCACCATCGTGCATGAACATGGCCTGTTGGTAATGCTGTATGTGAGACACTGGGTCCGTGTTTGTCTCGTAAAGCACGAACGCTCCGTGCTTCACTCTGCTCGGCAACCTAGCCTCCTGCAACCTCCTTGCAAATGGGGAGGCTGCGATGTTACTCAGGGCTTTACGTGCCGCTTCCCGTGCGGACACTGTCCCTTCCTCCTTTTCAAAGGTCTTGTGAGCCGTGGCTTTGGCCCAGTCAGCATCAGGTCTCTCGTACCTGTCACGGTGATGCTTCCTCGTCTTTTCCTCAGATGAGGAACTTCGTTCTCTGCTCCTCCTTCTTCGAGAAGAAGCCCTACGCCTTTCTAATACACGGTCTTTACTTCTGCTTCTCCTTCTTCATGGGGAAGCTTCACCCCGTCTCGTGGTGGGACTATTGCTCCTGCTCCTTCTTCCTCGTGAATGGAGCTCTTTATGGACTAACAGAGCCCTCCTATCTTCTCCGGAATTCCTTCGTGAAAGTCCGGAGTCCTCCGGGTGATCTCGTATCCGCTGCAGCTCGCGTATCTCGTATTCTCGTCTCTTGATCAAACGAGCGTACTCCTCAATTTCTTTCCTCTTTAGGTCGTGGATATCCTTGCTGTTATGGACACTTTTTGAGCGGTCCACCGATGCCTCTCTTCGGTAGGATCTGCTCCTTCTCGTGGAGCCAGTAGCTGCTTTGTCCTCTCTTCCAGCGGGCTTTCTCGGAGCTCCTGGTGGAGACTTATCCCCTCCACCAGTTAACTGGTTCTTTGGATCGAACGACGTGGTTGGATCTTCTTCCATCATGGTTATGTTTTCACGAACTTGTTCGTTTCCCACAGACGGCGCCAATTGTAGGGGGGTGAAAACAATTAGTGTTCTGAACAACACTAAACTGGAGCGGCTTCACGTGCCTCTACACCGGAACCCTAGTTCTTCGTCGGAACCCTAATCTGCAAAATAGACAGAGGGTGAGCGCACCTTTGCCTCTCGTGGCAAAGGCCCTCCGATGCTCAAGTTAGTCTCACGTACTAGTATGAAAACCCTAATTATCAGTAGGAAAGCAATAAGAGATGGCCAAATATTGCGTACCTTTTACCTCCAGGCTTACCTCGTATTTATAGGCTCACGGATGCTTGCAGTCCAAGCATCCCTGTGGCCCTAGGATTCCTACCTCGTATAGGAAACCTAGTATCTTCTGGATTCTCATTCCCTTATCTGTACAAAAGCTCAACATTTATGGGACTCTTTCCCATAATTATCCGAACATTCCACTCACGTCGGGTCTCTTGCTTCGATCCTATATACTCGGGATCCTATCCTTCTATGGAATATTACCATTCTGGAGTATTCTTACCACGTCACGACTTAGGGCAACTTTTTCCACTGTTCGGCTTCCTCTTTGCCGAACAATCCTTCTGGACCATTTGACCTCACATGCAACTGGTCCACGTTGTTATATCTGGTCAAATGACTTCACATGTCTTTTGACCTTAGCAGCCGAACAGACTGTCTGGATCAATGACCTCACATGTCACTGGTCCAGATTTGCTGCTTACCGCACTGCCCGGCGATGGACTTATCATGTCTGCCACATGTCCCTAACACATCACGTGTTCGGCGACTAACCTTACCTGTTCGGGAATACCTCCCTACATGTACAATATCACAAATTAAATAATGCTACCCAAAAATGTTATGACAACACCATAAATTGGCATTATCTTGCCTCAATGAGTTGTACCAAAAATTCTTTGATACGTATGATATTTCGTAACAAAATCAAAATATGTCGTACCAAAATCAACAATTGTTGTACCCAAACAAAATACATGTGTAAAATACCACAAATTCAGTAAAATAACCAAATTTATTATGACATCATCTAAAATTGTCATGTTCTTACCACAACGTGTCGCATCAAAAGAAAATATATTTAAATACTAAAAATTATATAACAAACCATAATTATTATGACAATACCATAATTTCGCATTTTCATACCCACAACTGTCATAGCATAGCAAATGAAATTAATTAAAATATTCTGTAACAAAACCAAAATACCACAAATTTAGCAATATAACCAAATTTGTTATGACAACACCATAAATTGACGTCTTCATACCCACAACGTGTATCGTATAAAAAAATTCAATCGAAATGTTCAGTTAACGATAGTTATAATTGGCAAAATACCAAACCATAACTAAACGTCATTAGTGAGTATATTTTTAGAATGATCGATTATAACTCTTAGAATATCAAGTCATACGATATTCAGCATTGTCACTAAATTAGATATCGACAACTGCGTAATCAAAAAATATTTAATGTATCCAGATACATTAAAGTCTAGCAATGCACCACCCGAGCCCCATATAAGGCATTTTTTTTCTAATTAATTGGAACCGTCTATCTTTTACATAGTATGAATAGATCACATGTACCAAGAATGAAATTGATTGCTTATCATTAGACCCTTAATCAGACAAAAAAAATCATTTTACTATTGAATTTGGGTGCCGATAAAAGAGCTTTCTAAACCCTATAAAGCCAAAAAATTACGTGGATTATTTAATCAACAAATATAACGAAATCAATAGTTTTGATCATCATTATTGTGTCGCGGTTACAAGTCAACTGTACATTCAGTTACAATAGAGAAATTGGTTTTATGTCAAGTATATTAAATGCACAATTCTAAATGTTTTTTTGATACGACACATTGTGGTAAGAAAATACCAATTTTTTGTGTTGTCATAACAATTATGGTTATGTTATATAATTCGCAGTATTTTACAAATGAGAGAGATGGAGAGAGAGTCAAGGAAGAGAGAATAACCAATGACCCGCTAAGCCATTTTTTCATTTTATTAATTGATTTAATAAACGGGTGGTCCAGATTATTCACGTTTAAATCCAATGGTTTAAAATCATGGTGCGTATGGTACACCCCCTAATTGAATGCTTAGATCCTCCTGAGAATTGGAGCTTGAAATGCCTTTCTGAGTTTCATTCTTTGCCATGATCACCCTTTAACGACTAGGGTCCTACTGGGCGTGCCAAATGTTTGTTTCCGAAAAGTAACAATTGGCTTGGGAACAGTGAGTAGTGCAATTCTAGGCCTGATGCGGGCGTGCCAGGGTAGGATTGCTGCCCAAATTCGTATCAAGGCCTGGATGCCTCAATCTGACTTCTAATAGAACGAAAGTGCACGGCCTAAGGGTGGAGACCGTGAGGAGGTTCGTGGTTTGCCTTTGCGGGCTAAGAACTTAAAATTTCCTAATCGTGTGAAAAATGGAAAGAAAGGTAGAGCAAGGCCTAAAACAGAAATAAATGGACTTTATTAACGGTTTAACAAAGTCTGATTACAAGGAAATGAAATCAAATCTAGGCTTGGCTAGATTGAACGGGAAAGTAAAGATAATTGAGAGATAAATTTGGGTAAGCCATGGGCTTGATGGTCATGGACCTTGGCCAAGGCCTTCAGAACTGTGATTTATAGGAGCTACAGGCCTTGAGCTGCTTCAGAATGCTCCAATGCATGGCTGCCACATGGCCTTCTATCAGAGGCTTGAGCTTGAGCAGCTTCGAAATGCTCCAATGAGGGGCTGCTCTCTGAACAAAACGTGCCTTTTACTCCAACAAAAGTGTAAAGGCCTGAAAAATCCTTCTTTTTTGAATAAAACTTTGAAAGGGGCAAAGAAAATTTCAGTTCCTGCAGTTTCCAGGCCATTCCGGGCCCACCACGGCTGCAGACCAATACTGCACCAGGCCTTTCTTATCATTTTATTGGACCTTGCATACTTGTGGGCCCTCTAAATCCTCTGAGGTTCATCTCTCACGAAAGAAGAATCCAGAAACAAAGGATCAACCAGACCTGGATGAGCTGCTTGTGAGCAGCTTGCTTAGGTCTACATGAATCATTCACCAGCAGCTCCAAGGGCTGCATGTGCGCCACTTGTCACTAGCCTTGCTTCATGATGAAGAATGGGGTCCCACCAGTTCAGACCTTGAGCTGCTTGTGAGCAGCTTACCCAGATCTGTCTAGCAAGAATATTCTAGGCCTTTGAGCTGCTTGTGAGCAGCTTAAGGCCTTTGAGCTACTTGTGAGCAGCTTGTGATGTCTCCATGCATGGCTACCACGTGTCCTTGGTCCAATTGAGCTGCTTGCATGCATGGATGCTTGTAAAAAAGGGATATTTGGGCCCACCAAGGCCAAAAAACGCAGGCATGGTTGAGCTGCTTGTGAGCAGCTTGTGGGGTGTTAGAGAGAACCTTCTAGGCCTTTGAGCTGCTTATGAGCAGCTTGGCCTTTGAGCTGCTTGAGCAGCTTGCTAGGGAGAAGTTTCTAAGCCTCACAAGCAGCTTGTCCAGACCTACCCAGCAAGAACATTCTAGGCCTTTGAGCTGCTTGTGAGCAGCTTAAGACCCCTTTCTTGCTCATTAAAGGCTTTAAATGATGGTCTTAAAGCAGCGGGCCTATTCATCAATTGGGCTGAACTTGTGGTAAATCATGGGCCTTTATCCATTGTAAGCCTTTCTTAGCCCAAGCCTGGTGAGAAAACCAAGGCTTCTACCAATTTGGGCCTATTTCGTAGGCCTTGTTACTTCTAGGAATTTGGGTTAGGCCTGGATGAAATACTCAGGCCTAGTGGACTGATTCAAGCCCTGGGCCTTTGACTGATTTAGGCCTATATGGAAGGCCCAACATTTCTTAAGAACCGGCCCTAATTCGTGGGCAACTGGTCGTAAGGTCTTTCAAAGTTAGAGCCTCGACCCTCGAGGGTACCTTTTAACCCGTAAATCCATTTCCTGATTTTTTGGCCAAAAATGGGTGTAAACATTGCCCCCCCACGCCTCGATTTTGTTCAAAAATTTGAGGCGTGTACAAGTTCCATTTTGGCCTCTCTGTAGCTGTATCACATCGGGACCTCCTACAAGGCCTTCCTCCTTTACATCTCCTTCCATGATGGAAAATTGGTGCTCCATGGCCATGGCCTCCTTTGACAAAATAAAAACCATGTTGCAAGTCTTCGAAAAGCCTCGAGTGGGCCTAAATTCCTTAGCCAAGGGTTTCAAGCCTTACTTGCCCCCTGAGACCGACTCACTGCCTAAGCTTGGGCCAGAAGTAGTGGTCATGCGATCAGACCTTTGAAGGATTCTTACCTGGCGTGGAGGCTCAGTTGAAGCCTCTTCCACCATTCTCTCTTTGGGCTTGCGTTCTCTTCTAGGCCTGGAAACCTCATCTCCCTTGAACATGAAAGGCTCCTTTGCACAGGCATCTTCTCCTTGCCCTTTCTACTGCTCATGAACTCCACCGCCTCGTGAAAGTCCATCTCCGCGTCACCTTGCTTCAAAGCTTCCAGGTCTTCTAAGGGATTCTCCTTTGGCATATTTTCCAGGTCTGTTTTCTTTTGAGCTCTTTTGGCAGCCTGCCTAAATCTTCGGTAACGGCGCTTCTATGATCTGGATAAAGGCGGCCTCACAACAGAGAACTTAGGATGCTCTATCCTAAACCACTCGTTTGGTGGAGTGTTTTTAGGCTTCACAATCCTAGGCCTTCTCTCTACCGAGGAAGGGGCCTCAAATTCATAGTTGCGTCTCGTATCACTGGCCTGGCGTGACTGGAGGTGAGAAAAAATGGATGGGCACCGGTGAGTTTCCTGCCATTGGTCAAGCCTATCCTCATGAGGCCTTACTATGATGCTATTCAACTGTGGTCTAGTGGGCTCGACTGTCTCTCCACATTCGTTGCAGACCAGGGAGCACCTCGGTTGGAAGACCTTCTTAACCTTTGATGCAGGCCTTTTCCATTGTGATGGCCGCTGCTCAGTCCTACTCATGCGACGAGGCCTTCTGCTCTCCTCTTCAGAAGATGGGTCTTCATAAACAGGCCTTCGTGCTTGTCGAGATGGTTCTCTTAGGCTGATCTTAGGCCTTGGAGAACTCCTAGGTATGCCCCTCATATTGAAGGATACCATATTGGTACTCAAGCCTGATGGAAATGGATTTGCGTCCACTCCCATGGCCTTCTTGTCTTTAGGCTCAAACTTAAACTCTCCACGCTCGATCTTGTCCTGAATATCGTCCCGGAAGACAATGCAATTGTTGGTGGCATGACTCCACGAATTGTGATATTTGCAAAATTCTCTGCCCTTTATTTCTTCCGGTGAAGGGAACTTATGGCCTGGGTGAAGTTTTACCAACTTGTCCACCATGAGCTGATCGAATATCGCCTCAGCTCTCGTGATGTCGAACGTGTAAACCCTGGTTGACTTGCCCGTTGATGCCGCAAGGTCTGCTTTCTCCAACCTGCCAGTCTCCAAGAAGTAGGGCTTCTTATTGATTAACTTTGCAACAACCTGTGCTTTATACTTGGTCTCCATCGTGGCCACCGCGTAGTTTGGGTCCCTATAATGGGTTCCCTTTGAGGCGGCCATACCGTCTTGCTCTTGCCTTAAGATTCGCTCATACCTTGCTGCCTTGGCAGATAGCTCGAAAAGATCTCTGAACTCCGTCTCGTAAAACTTCTTCTTCAACTTGAAGCCCAAACCATTCAAGGCCAAGCGCACGTACTCTCTTTCGGGCAGGGAGACCTTGCACTTAAATCTAACCTTCTTGAATCTGGCCAGATAGGTTTCCACTCCTTCATTTGGCAACTGGCAAAGGCTTGAAAGGTCTGCCATCATGACCTCTGGCTCCACCCTGTAAAACTGTTGGTGGAAGGTCTCTTCCATTTGTCTCTAGGTCTGAATGGAATTGGGAGGCAGATTAATGTACCAAGTGAAGGCAGTGGCAGTCAAGGAGTTGGGAAACAGCCTCAACTTCCACTCGTCCTTAGTCCCCGCCTCTCCGCATTGGACTAGGAACCGGGCCACGTGCTCCACAATCGATTCTTTGGCATCCTCACCAGAAAATGTGTGGAACTCAGGCACTCGGAAGCCTTTTGGGAATTGCAGTTGATCGACCTCGTCTGAGTGCGGCTTAGTATACATAGGCCTTCCCATAGGCCTAAATTCTGGTCCCAACTCCTCTTGAAGCAGTGCTATGATCTGGTCTTTGTCAGGAACTTACTCCAAGGGAGGCGGCCTTTCCTGCTCGACGTGGGCTAGTTGCTGCTGGCCTTGCCATGCCCCCCGAGCATCCGCATTTGGTGCCACATGGGGATTATGGCCTCTCATTGGAGGAGGACCCCTATCTTGGTTTCCGATGTGAGGTCAAGGAGTGGAGTTTCCCCCTAGCATGAAACGTCTCTCCAAGTTTTCAATAGGCCTTGGCTGGTTTTGGCCTGTTACATCTTGAGCTGGATGGTGCATTCCACCGTGAGCCGGGCTTCCACCAGAACTAGAGGCCTGGAATCCGAATGGTGTTGGTGGCGGGTAGCCCACAAGGGGCTGGCGTCCAGAGAAACCATTAAACAACCCAAGATGAGGCATCATCGGTGTTAGTGGGGAAAGGTCGGGAAGGCCTTTCTGCTTCCTTTCCTCCTTCATCATCTCCACCAAGTCACTTATGGTTGCGGACATCGCGTTCACGTTGGTCATGAGTGACCCCATGGAGGCTGCAAGGTGCATGTTTGAATCTTGAATTTCTGTCATTGCTGAACCAACATATTGGGAAATTTCTTGTGACATCTCACGGTTGGTCTCCAGCATATAATTTCGTACACTGCCCATAGACTCGTTCAGGTCTTGGACGCTGAGGAGAGGCTGTTCAAGGCCTCTGCCTAGATCTTCATGAGTTGCTTGTTGAATGCTTAGATCCTCCTGAGAATTGGAGCTTGAAATGCCTTTCTGAGTTTCATTCTTTGCCATGATCACCCTTTAACGACTAGGGTCCTACTGGGCGTGCCAAATGTTTGTTTCCGAAAAGTAACAATTGGACTGGGAACAGCGAGTAGTGCAATTCTAGGTCTGATGCGGGCGTGCCAGGGTAGGATTGCTGCCCAAATTCGTATCAAGCCCTGGATGCCTCAATTTGACTTCTAATAGAACGAAAGTGCACGGCCTAAGGGTGGAGACCGTGAGGAGGTTCGTGGTTTGCCTTTGCAGGCTAAGGACTTAAAATTTCCCAATCGTGTGAAAAATGGAAAGAAAGGTAGAGCAAGGCCTAAAACAGAAATAAATAGACTTTATTAACTGTTTAACAAAGTCTGATTACAAGGAAATGAAATCAAATCTAGGCTTGGCTAGATTGAACGGGAAAGTAAAGATAATTGAGAGATAAATTTGGGTAAGCCATGGGCTTGATGGTCATGGACCTTGGCCAAGGCCTTCAGAACTGTGATTTATAGGAGCTACAGGCCTTGAGCTGCTTCAGAATGCTCCAATGCATGGCTGCCACATGGCCTTCTATCAGAGGCTTGAGCTTGAGCAGCTTCGAAATGCTCCAATGAGGGGCTGCTCTCTGAACAAAACGTGCCTTTTACTCCAACAAAAGGGCAAAGGCCTGAAAAATCCTTCTTTTTTGCATAAAACTTTGAAAAGGGCAAAGAAAATTTCAGTTCCTGCAGTATTCAGGCCATTCTGGGCCCACCACAGCTGCAGACCAATACTGCACCAGGCCTTTCTTATCATTTTATTGGACCTTGCATACTTGTGGGCCCTCTAAATCCTCTGAGGTTCATCTCTCACGAAAGAAGAATCCAGAAACAAAGGATCAACCAGACCTGGATGAGCTGCTTGTGAGCAGCTTGCTTAGGTCTGCATGAATCATTCACCAGCAGCTCCAAGGGCTGCATGTGCGCCACCTGTCACTAGCCTTGCTTCATGCTGAAGAATGGGGTCCCACCAGTTCAGACCTTGAGCTGCTTGTGAGCATGTAACGACCCTGATTTTTGGTCGTTAAAAATTTCATTAAATATTTGAATTTTATTGTAATTGCTATTAATTTCCAAGGTTTGTCAAAATTACGTTTTTGCCCCTTCAAATTTGATTTCTTTGCGCTTTAATCCATTTGGCAAGCCTAGTTAGTTTCTAACCGACTCGTTGGAGAAACCGAACTAGCAAGCCACCGAGTTGCTTTCCTCTAACCGCAAAATGACCATTTTGCCCCTCGTTGGAACTTTTGACCCTTTTGAACCCTTAACTTGGAATTTTAATATTCTTTTTCTTTTAATCAAATTGGTTTATTTCTTTGTCCATTGGACAATAAATGTTAGGGAAATTATTATCCATTGGATAATAGGACCCCATTTGTTTATATTAAATGTTTACTTTATTAAAGTGCTATGAATAGTAAAAAGTAACTTTTTGATTACTTTTTGATTAATTTAAAGTACCTTTTTGGATTATTCTATTCTTTAATCTCCCTAGCAACCATTATCCATTGGATAATAGAAGTTAGGGTGGTTATTATCCTTTGGGTAATAATTTACTCTTCAACTTAGTACATGGGTTGATTAATTTAATATTTTCTTTTTAACCCCATGTGCCAAGTACCAATTATTTTAAAATAAAAGTTGCCAAGTCACTATTGTCCATTGGACAATAGAAGTTAGGGGATTTATTACCCAATGGATAAAGGGGTTAATCTTTCACCAAGTACAAGGATTTCAATAAACTAATCTTTTTCAAAAATCCCATGGGATGATATACAATAGTTTATTGAAGGATTTTAATACCTAAGATTTCTTAGGTACTTTTTTATTATTCTTTATTGGGGTTTTGATCTTCCAAGATCATTTGATACATGTGTATGTATATATTAGTACATGATTGACTTAAATATTGCCATGTGCCAATTCATTTGTTAGTGGGAAAATCTTGCCTTTTAAATCTTCCTTGATCTCATGGTACAAAAGTACCTTTGTTTATTACCTTGCATGCATATACTTATATATATATACCTTGAGAGAGAGAGAGAGAGAGAGAGAGAGAGAGAGAGGGAGAGAGAGAGAGGAGAGAGGGCCGGAGAGAGAGAGAGCCGAATGGAGAGAGGGAGAGAGAGAGAGGAAGGAGGAAAGAAGGGATTGATTGGTACTTGCTTGATCTTCAAATCCATGTGATTTATATTCTTCCAAGCAAATAATTAAAACCCCATTGTACTCTTGTATACACCTTGCAATGGTTTGAACCCTTAGATCTTGTACCAATATATTCTTGCCCACCAAGGATCCATCCTAGCCTTCCAATTGATCCAAGATCAATCTTGGTACAAAAGTAGCCATGCAACCCTAGGATTTTTCCTTGATTTGTGCTTAAAAGTTGGATTTGATTTTGGACACCTAGCAAGCTTCTCAACCATTGGATCTTGTACAATTCTCATCTCAACCCTCCATTGGATTCAAGAATCTCCCCAAAGTACACAATAGCCTTACAAGTCTAGGATTTTTGCATTGATCTTCCTTGATCTCTTGCCAAGTGTCAAGGTGAGGCTTAGAGTGAGAAAGAGGAGAGGGCCAAGCTCTTGCCTATAAATAGAAGGCCATTCCAAGCCTTTCAAAGCACACCTCAAGCAATTAGCTCTTCCTTCTCTCTAGAAAGCCATTTCCAGTTTCTGGGCAGCCTACTGCCCGTCCAAAAATCCCCATTTTTCTCCTGTTTAGAGTAGTTTTTAGGATCAACTTCCTTCTGGAAAGTTGTAGAGCACTTCGAAACCTTGAAGTTAGGCTCAAGAATCACCCCAATCGGTTAAGAAATGACCCAGATATTGCCATCCGAAGTTCAGTAAAATTTCTGGATTTTCAATTCTGGACAGCTTACTGTCCTTTGCTTTTTCCCCATTTTTCTCCAACCTAGGTTCGTTTCTAGGATTAACTTTCTTCTCGAGAGTTGTAGAGGGTTTAGAGATCTTCGTTCTCGACCCAAGAACGACTCTATTCGGCCAAGGATTGACCGAGATATTGCCGTCCGAAGTTCGGTCCAGATTTGGAGTTTCACCGCCCGTAGGATTTTCAACCTAGCTTACTCGGCCCCGACTAGTTTCGGATTAAGGTAGTTATCCTTACCTACTTTTCCAAGTATAAAGTAGTTTTTCACTCTAAATTCTATGTCTTGTATAAATCGCATGTTGTTTGGAAGTTACTTTGATCGTAGATAAGGTTATTTTTCGATTAATTGTTGGAAATGCATGTTTATGTTAATTCTTGGTGATTCAAGCATGCTATGTCACTTAGATGTTCTTGTTGTACGATTTTGAAGCTTGTTGAATGCATGATTGTATGAAAAGATTCACACGCGGAGTCTTGCATGAGAACGTGACACGAAAACCGAGGAAAGTAGAAACGTAACACCTAGGGTGTGTTTGGAAAGGTTGAGATGTGTTTTGAAACCGCGATGTGGCCGGACTTGGTAGCCCATCGTGTGGATTGTGAAAACCGCAACGTGGCCGGACTTGGTAGCCCATTGCGTGGTTTGTGAAAACCACAATGAGGCCGGACTTGGTAGCCCTTTGTGAAGATTGCCAATAGGGCCGGACGTAGTAGCCTTATTGGTAATATGGCTTGGTTTTCCGTGGAGAGGAGCCAATGCAAGTTTTGTGTGCCAATGGGAACCCGGTGCGGCGGAACCATTGTGAGGATACTCGGGAACCCGGAACGGCGGAACCGAGGTTGGGTGTGTGTGGCTTGGTTATCCGCGGTACGGAGCCAATGCAATTGATTTTGAAAAGATGGTTTTGTAAATGGAAAATGATTGACACGGTCTACTACGAGTCGCGTAGGAGAAACAAAGAGAAACTTGGACACCAACGTTGATATCGAATATGTTAATGCTGTCTTGTTTGTAAGTTAAGGGTTAGTGGGTAGGGTTACTCTATTGAGCTTTCGTAGCTCACGGTGTTGCCCTGTGGTGACCCTGACATATTATATTGGTGGCGACGCCGGTATAATGTGTCAGACTTTGTAGATGATCGAGATGAACAGTTCACCGTGGAAGCTTTTGGAGCAGAGGAGCTAGTCAGGATGGAGGAAGGAGCGGAGCAGTAGATAGGAAACCCTAGTTATTCCTTTCTTTTGTAATATTGAACTCCTATGGGGGTTTTGTTGTAATAAGAGCTGTGACTCTCTTTATTTTCTGAAATAAAATGTCCTTTTAACGTACCCTAATTTTGGGGGCGTTACAGAGCAGCTTACCCAGATCTGTCTAGCAAGAATATTCTAGGCCTTTGAGCTGCTTGTGAGCAGCTTAAGGCCTTTGAGCTACTTGTGAGCAGCTTGTGATGTCTCCATGCATGGCTACCACGTGTCCTTGGTCCAATTGAGCTGCTTGCATGCATGGATGCTTGTAAAAAAAGGATATTTGGGCCCACCAAGGCCAAAAAACGCAGGCATGGTTGAGCTGCTTGTGAGCAGCTTGTGGGGTGTTAGAGAGAACCTTCTAGGCCTTTGAGCTGCTTATGAGCAGCTTGAGCAGCTTGCTAGGGAGAAGCTTCTAGGCCTCACAAGCAGCTTGTCCAGACCTACCCAGCAAGAACATTCTAGGCCTTTGAGCTGCTTGTGAGCAGCTTAAGGCCTTTGAGCTGCTTGTGAGCTGCTTGTGAGCAGCTTAAGACCCCTTTCTTGCTCATTAAAGGCTTTAAATGGCTTTAAATGATGGTCTTAAACCAGCGGGCCTATTCAGCAATTGGGCTGAACTTGTGGTAAATCATGGGCCTTTATCCATTGTAAGCCTTTCTTAGCCCAAGCTTGGTGAGAAAACCAAGGCTTCTACCAATTTGGGCCTATTTCGTAGGCCTTGTTACTTCTAGGAATTTGGGTTAGGCCTGGATGAAATACTCAGGCCTAGTGGACTAATTCAAGCCCTGGGCCTTTGTTTGATTTAGGCCTATATGGAAGGCCCAACATTTCTTAAGAACCGGCCCTAATTCGTGGGCAACTGGTCGTAAGGTCTTTCAAAGTTAGGGCCTCGACCCTCGAGGGTACCTTTTAACCCGTAAATCCATTTCCTGATTTTTTGGCCAAAAATGGGTGTAAACAATTACATCCCCATAATTCTTACTGAGATGTACACCCAGAAAACGACATATTGAACCAGATTCAAAAGTAGAGTGGAGAGCACATCCCACCAATTTTAAATCTACATCCTTACGCGTAAGAGCCAGTTTGTTAGCCAAATTATTTGGCCAAATAGACTAATTGCTCAAACTAGCTATTCCTGAAACAACAAATTTGGTGTTTCGCAGGCATAATAATATATACTTGGATTAGCAAATTTTGAAAACTTATGGCATGGTAGGTAGCAGTTAGCTAATTTTTTCCTTTTATCCCCCTTCTTAACTAATCCCTCAAATTAACTGGGTCTAACTCAGTTGACCAGGACTCTTGCATCTCACTAAAAGGTCAGGAGTTCGAGTATTTCTACTTGCGTATGGATGTTCTTTCCTTTGTATTTTTGTTGGGGTTATTTCTCCCCTTAATAGAGCTTGTAATTGAGTTGGATCTATAGTAATTGTGGTTCCTTTAATGGGCATTTTTATCCAAAAATCATCTTAGATAAGCTTTTGAATTCTCATTTTCGCGTTTTCTATTTATGCCTGTTTGGCAGCCTCATTTTCACATTTTATGTTTCTCCTTTTTCATTTTGGTTGTTTGGCTGAAAACCAAAGAACTTATTCTCTGAGAATGGTTTTTCAAATTTGAAGAAAAGAGAAGAGAAGTGAGAAAGCGGTCCATAGGAGTTTTTCCAATTTTCCTTTTCCCATTTTCATTTTCTAGACACGCCAAAAGACATCCCTACCCTCTCTGTTTTGGAATAATTCCACATAACCTTTAAACGTTATCTCCTCCTCTATTCCAGATCTATTCTTCCACCGTTGGAGAGAGAGAGAGAGAATCTGAGAGAAGCAGACAAAAGCTGAGTGGGATGTTGAGGAAGATTACGTTGAATCCTCTTTGTTGAAGGGATAGAGCTTGGAAGGGGATTATGTGCCTTGGCCCATGAAGGCACGGTTCGAACGATCAGTGCACACAAATAAATTCTAAACTCATGCGTAGGCCTGTCAATTGGCCGAATCCAATCCGAATCTGACATATCCGAATCGATTAAACCCGAATCCGTAAAATCCCGATCCGATCTGAAAATCCGAATCCGATCCGAAAAACTTTTGTACTTCAAAAATTTTAGCAAAAAAATGCATTTTTTTTGAAAAAAATTTAAAATAAAAATACAACTTCTTAAACATTTTTTTTCAAAATAAAAAATTTTACTATTTTTTAAAAAAAATTTAAAAAATAAAGTTCGGATTCAGATTGATAACGGATTTAATCCGATCCGATCCATATTTGGATTACTGGATTCGGATTGTCGAATTGACGTTATCGGATTCGGAGTGGATTTTTCAGATCGGATCCGGTCCATTAACAGACCTACTCATGTGCAATATATTAACCCCAACGAATGAATTTATGCAGAAAACAATAACTCAAGCATATTCCTTGATTTGTTTAATTTGAACAAACAATTTTAATCAGATTTTTGGGATCTGATCCAGTCCATTGACAGGCCTAGTCATGCGCAATATATTAACCCCTGCCCAATGAATCCAATTATGCGAAAAACAATAATTCCAGCATATTCTTTGATTTGTCTAATTTGAACAAACAATTTTTCAAATCCATAGTTGCTCGTGCCTGAAGGCACAACGCAATAAGTTCACAACAAATGAGCCCGTGCCTGAAAGCACTAATTAAAAGGCATTAATGTAATAAAAGTTTCTTGCACTATATATATATATATAAAATAAAACAGAGCTGTGTTTGAATCCAAAAGATAACCAACGCTCCAGATTTATCCCATCCTCCTGCATAAATCTAGACCCTTCGTTCTACCGAAGGCATTTTTGTAAATATCTAATCTATCCAAGGGCTATCCTAAATGGAATTTTGGTAAAATTTTGATTTGATTTAATTTTCAAATTTTGAAAGTCAATCAACTCAGTGGGAACCCTAGCCGCACATAGATAATCCAGCGACTCTGTCTCCCTCAATCTCCCCCTCTCTCGCGACTCTCTCTCTCTCTCTCTCTCTCTCTTCAATCGGCCTTAAGATTTTTTCTCTCATCATCGTTAATGGAGTTCAATTCTCGCTTCATGTTTGATTTCATATGTCTAATTCCTTGGTATTGTGATTCAGTGGTGGGAAAGCAGCGAAAGAAACTGCATTTTGATGAGTGGGAGACCCGTTATAGGTTATCAGAGCAAAGGTTTTTCGTCTCTCTCTCTCCCAACCATTTGTATGGAACTGCATTTCTATGTAATTTTGTGTAATGGCTCATCCTGAAATTTTTTTTTTTGAAAAAACATATGCACTGTAAAATGTTTTATTATTTGTGTGCTTGAGTATACCTTCATATTCCCTCATTAGAAGATGAAAGAGTTCTTTCTTTTTTTAATCGGTATGAAAGAGTTCATTTTCTCACAATCTTCTTCTCCGTTAGTAAAAGTACTAACCCCTGTTTTTATAATTCACGCGCCCATCAAGCATCAAGATAGGTAGTTACAGAAAGATAGCACTAATAACAATTTTAAAGAAAACTTGATACTTTCATAAGTATTACAAAAAGGGCTAAGTGGGGGAGTAAAAGAAGGATGTGAGTTTTTGTCAAATTCAAATTGTTAACTTAATCTGTGGAATTTCCAATTGGGTATTCTGTTTGATCGGTGGAATTGCCTTTGACGTGGAATTGCCTTTGACGTGTTTGATAAAATGCTTCAGTGAGTATATTTCAATACTTTCTCTAGCCCATTTGCAGAATGAGAAATATGACTTTTGGTTCTCAAAAATTTCCAATTAAAGCTCAGTCTTGCCATTCTTATTGTTCTTTTCACTTCTTGGATTTCACATTCATATGAGATAAAACAAGTCTTGCATTACCATTATCATTAGTGCCTCTTTTTTGAGTTGATCTGTTTCGTTTTATTCCTTTTTTTAGTTGATCTGTTTCGGAAGCGCAGTAAGTTCCAAAGTGTTTTCAATTTTGGGATTACTCATCTTTTATTTTCTGAAGTGATTTCAATTTTCGGTTTAATCATCTGTCAATGATATTGCAAACCCATCTACAGTTTTCAACGACAGCATTCAAGCTTTCCGAACACAGCATTCAAGTTTCAAATTCGCAGCAACGATTCCCCTTGAAAAAAATGGTACGACATCGAAATAGATTTCAAAGAACTTCCTTCCCTGAAAAAACATAAATGCTTCACTGCATCCCATGTGTTCGATAAAATGATTCACTCAAGTATGACTCCAAGCCTCCAAGGTAATTAATTTGACTTTTGTCCTGTTATTTGTGTGTTTACTCTTTGTTTGGATGAATGGATCTTAAATTGGTGTAAATTTGTTCAAGATAATTTTGAACAAGAAATTATAGGAAGTGGGGATTTAGTGGTACAAAAGGAGAAGATTTTGCAATGAAAAACATTTTTGATAGAACAAGTGTTGGCAAATATGTTTGGTATGGTGTTGGTCTTTCTCTATCACATATATGCTCATTTGTAACGTTGTATATTTGTCGGGCCGGGTTTAGGCAGGAGAAAGTCAGATTTGGATTAAATCTGACCACATCAAGACCTTGAAAACAATGAAGATGATATTCATTTAGGTACCAAGACACATGTGGAATGGTAATTCTCTATTGCTTATGTTAAACATTGTTACCCAAACTACTTGGCAGTAATGTTTTTGGATGGTGGATTGCTTGTATAGATTATTATGGGATAGGGTCAGTGGAAATTGAGGCCTGCCTTTGATTTTGGTTTTTCTTACATGAAATGGGTATGAATTGAGTGAATTGTGTCTAGGATTAGAGTGACCATCAATTTTTCCCTCTATTCTCTTCTAAGGAGAACTCCGCCTGGTTCGTGCTTAGAGTCATATCTTTATTTCCCAGCCAGTCCCAAGCCCGGATAAAGGAGGAGGGTTGTGCGTTAGGTAGCTGACAGCCAGCACGTAAAAAACACGTTAGATCTTTTATGACATGAATCCAAATATGATTACGAGACATGCTAGGGCGTTCCCTTTAAGCGACGCGTTGTGCCTGCCTTCGGGTGCTTCGAAAAATGAGCAAGGGGCGCCACGCCGGCGCCCGAGTGTGGTGATAAGTGAGCAAGGGTTCTCGCGCGTGCCTGGACGAGCGCGGGTAAAGAAGCTAGCCCAGGACTATAGGATTCGTTTAGCAACTTGGAATATAGGGACATTAACGGGTAAGACTAGGGAGCTAGTCGACACCATGCTTAGGAGGAGGATTAGTATAGCTTGCCTTCAGGAGACTAAGTGGATAGGGGAAAAAGCTAGGGAGATAGAGGACACAGGTTATAAGTTTTACTATACGGGTAAGGATAGACATAGAAATGGGGTAGGTATCGTAGTAGATAAACACCTGAAAGAGTCGGTAGTTACGGTAACGAGAAAAGGAGATCGGATTATTTTAGTTAAGTTTGTAATTGGAGAGAGTATAGTGAATATTATTAGTGCGTACGCACCCCAAGTAGGCTTGGATGATCTTATTAAAGAGCAATTTTGGGAGCAAATGGATGACGTGGTTCAAGGGATACCTTTTGGGGAGAAACTATTCATAGGAGGCAATTTCAATGGTCACGTTGGAGTGCATAAGCAAGGGTATGAGAAGGTGCATGGTGGCTTTGGATTTGGTGACCTTAACGAAGGTGGTAGGAGGATTTTGGATTTCGCGGTAGCTTTTGACCTTATAGTTGGGAATACGCTCTATAGGAAGCGAAAGGAGCATTTAATTACCTTTAAGAGTGGAGCCAATAGAAGCCAAATCAATTATTTTCTTGCTAGAGGTGTAGACCGCTTGACATGTAAGGATTGTAAGGTTATTCCTGGAGAGTGTTTAGTGGCACAACATAGACTTTTGGTTTTAGATGTTCGTCTCAAGGGGAATGATAGGAGGAGAAAGGAAATTAGATGCCCACGGACTAAATGGTGGGGCCTAAGAGGGGAGAAACTAGAGGTATTCAAGGAAAGAATGTCTCAAGAAGTACGGTGGGGAGTGGAAGGCGATAGTGACAGTATGTGGAATACGATAGCTGACGGTATTAGAAGAATATCGAAAGAAGTTCTTAGCGAGTCGAAGGGAAAAGGTCCAATTTATAAGGAGACATGGTGGTGGAATGACGAGGTTCAAATCATGGTAAAAGCAAAGAAGGAGTGCTTTAAAAAGTGGCAAAGGGACCGGAGTGAAGAAAATTTTCAGGGTTATAAGCAAGCTAATAAAGAAGCTAAGAAAGCCGTTAGGAATGCTAGGTTGAAAGCCTATGAGAATTTCTACTCTAGACTCGATGGTAAAGATGGAGAAAAGATTATTTATAAACTTGCTAAGATACGTGAAAGGAAAGCTAGAGACATTTCTCAAGTTAAGTGTATAAAAGATATTGATTCAGTGGTGTTGGTGAAAGACGAGGCGATCAAGGATAGATGGAAGTCATATTTCGATAAATTGTTAAACGAGAAACATGAAGGAGGCTTTGGTGGGGAGGAGGCGTATGTACCTGGGGAGAACGTAGAATATGAGTTTTATCGGAGCATACAAAAGTTCGAAGTAGTTAAAGCTTTAAAAAGGATGAAACTGGGTAAAGCCCTAGGACCAGATGGTATCCCTATTGAAGTGTGGAAAAGTCTAGGTGACCTGGGGGTGACTTGGTTGACGAAGCTGTTTAACAAGATTATTATGACGAGGAAGATGCCCGATGAATGGAGAAGGAGCACTCTAGTACCTATCTATAAGAATAAAGGGGATATCCAAAGCTGCAACAACTATAGAGATATTAAATTGATGAGTCATACGATGAAGTTGTGGGAAAGAGTAATTGAGCATCGCTTGAGGGCGGTGACTACGATGTCAGAGAAACAGTTTGGGTTCATGCCTGGTAGATCAACCATGGAAGCTATCTACCTATTAAGGAGATTGGTAGAAAAACACAGACAAAGAAGAAGGATCTCCATATGGTTTTCATAGACTTAGAAAAGGCTTATGATAGAGTGCCTAGGGATATCATATGGTGGGTTTTGGAGAGAAAAGGAGTGACCAAAGGGTATATCGAGGTGATTAGAGACATGTATGAAGGTGCCGTCACTACCATTAGATCCCCAGTAGGGGAAACGAGTGAATTTCCAATCACCGTAGGATTGCATCAAGGGTCAGCCCTGAGCCCATACCTCTTTGCCTTATTTATGGATGAATTGACTAGACAATTTCAAGAGGATATTCCATGGTGTATGATGTTTGCAGATGACATTGTCCTCGTAGATGAAACTGCTAGAGATGTTAATACGAAACTAGAAATTTGGAAGGAAGCATTAGAGTCAAAGGGTTTTCAGATAAGTAGGAGTAAAACGGAGTATATGGTGTGCAAGTTTAGTGGTACCAGTAGTGCGCTTGAAGAAAGTGTGACGATCCAAGACCAGGAGATACCAAAGAGTGATCATTTTAGATATTTAGGCTCAATTATTAGTAGCAATGGAGAGATTGCGGATGATGTGGCCCATAGGATCCAAGTGGGGTGGCTCAAGTGGAGAAGCGCTACTGGTGTACCATGTGATAAGAGGGTACCCACAAAATTGAAGGGAAAATTCTATGGAACGGCCATAAGACCAGCGATGCTTTATGGGACAGAATGTTGGCCTATTAAGAAACAACATGTGAGCAAAATGAGTGTAGCGGAAATGAGAATGCTGAGGTGGATGTGTGGTAAGACTAGATGAGACAGGATTAGAAATGAAACAGTTCGTGAGATGGTAGGTGTAGCACCTATAGAGGAGAAGTTGAGGGAAAATAGGCTAAGGTGGTTTGGGCATATTTACCGTAGACCGGAAGATGCAGTAGTTAAGAAAGTGGATAGGATAGCTCTAGGTAGTAATGTTACGGGGAGGGGTAGACCTAAATTGACATTAGATACTGTAGTGCGCAAAGATATGAGTCTAATAAGTCTATGTGAACAAGTGGCTCTTGACAGAGCTCAATGGAGGAAACAGATTCATGTAGCCGACCCCAAGTGATTGGGATGTAAGGCTCGGGTTGGTTTGGGTTTATTCTCTTCTAAGCAGATTTTTCATTCTATTCTTTTCACAATCAATGGTATCAGAAAGTGGTAACCAAAAAACATTTAAGAAATACAAACTGTGGCAAACTCGATTTAATTATATTGGTCTCTCTCTAGGATTTACACTGATCTAATCCGTATTCTCCTTTTTGGTTTGAGTGACTTTGGCGCCATGGGTTGAAGCTTTGTCTCTGATCGATGTTGGAATGAGTTTTATTTACAGGTTATGGATAGTCAAGGAAAACATTGGCATTCCAAAGGCACAACCGCCGCACAGGCATGTGGAAGTTTCCTATTGGTGCCTTCAATGAAATGTGAGCTTTTCTTTTTTGGTATGTTATTGATTTGATGTCTTTCTTTTTTGGTTTGATGGCTTTAGTTTAACACAAAGATATGTTGTTTCTATCATTTTACTAGCAATTGTGTTATTACTCGCAGGTCCACGAACCACGACATATATATGGTTGCAATTAGAGAAGTGAAAGAAAGGGCCAGAGTAAGTTATTGGTATGAAGATTTATATCCATTTAGGGCGAATGCTATGGTACACTTGGGTGTATGATGAAAATGTTAGGCATTTTTTTGTTCTTTATATCATGCTTTTTATTTTTTTGTGGCAGAATGATGCTCGTTTTTATGTGCATACATTTTGCCCCCCAAAAATTTCATTTCGTTTTGTGATCACACTTGAACCTGTATTGAATTCTGAAGTGTTCGAGCGTATTTTATTGTTCATAGTTCTGCTTTCTACTTTGTCAATTTGTTTATTCTCAAGTTATATGAAGAGGATAGGTGCTGGTAGTTGCACAGGTAGATCTGAAGGAAAATGTGGCAATGAACGTGGGTCGGTGCATGAGGGTCACATGCAATGATTTCCAGTATCCACGCGTGCACAAAGTTGCAAGACATGAGGTCCTATTATTGCTAAAGGGAGACG